>SJYX01000754.1:99635-128149 GCA_006410675.1 Oreotragus oreotragus | reverse complement strand
CTGTAACGTCCCTCCCACCCCCTCCCACCCCTTTAGGTTGTCACAGAGCATCAGATTTGAGCTCCGAGTCATACAGCAAATTTCCACTGGCGATCTAATTTTGCATGTGATAAGGCAGCTGTTTCCATGCTACTCTCTCGATTCGCCCCACCCTCTCCTTCCCCACTGTGTCCATAAGTCTGTTCTCTACATCTGCATCTCCATTGCTGTCCTGCAAATAGGTTCATCAGTAACCTCTTCTTTTCAGATTCCCTCTACATGTGTTAATATATGATATTTGTTTTTCTCTTTCTGACTTACTTCATTCTGTATAATAGGCTCCAGGTTCTTCCACATCATTAGCACTGAGCCAGGTGCATTCTTTTTTATGGTTGCATAATATTCCATTGTGTATACGTACCACTGCGTCTTTATCCATTCCTCTGTCAATGGACATCTAGGTTGCTTCCATGTCCTACCTATTGTAAATAGTGCTGAAATGAACATTGGTGTACATGTATCTTTTGTAATTACAGATTGCCTAGGGTATATATGTCCAGTACTGGGATAGCTGTCTCATATGGTAGTTTTATTCATAACTTTATAAAGAATTTCCATACTGTCTTCCAACAGTCAGTTCAGTTCAGTTGCTCAGTAGTGTCCAACTTTTTGTGACCCCATGAATCGCAGCACACCTGGCCTCCCTGTCCATCACCAACTCCCAAAGTTCACTCAAACTCATGTCCATCAAGTCCGTGATGGCATCCAGCCATCTCATCCTCTGTTGTCCCCTTCTCCTCCTGCCCCCAGTCCCTCCCAGCATCAGAGTCTTTTCCAATGAGTCAACTCTTCGCATGAGGTGGCCAAAGTACTGGAGTTTCAGCTTTAGCATCATTCCTTCCAAAAGAAATCCCAGGGCTGATCTCCTTCAGAATGGACTGGCTGGACCTCCTTGCAGTCCAAGGGACTCTCAAGAATCTTCTCCAACACCACAGTTCAAAAGCATCAATTCTTGGGTGCTCAGCCTTCTTCACAGTCCAACTCTCACATCTACACATGACCACTGGAAAAACCATAGCCTTTATTGGCCGTATAAATGTAGAGTTTTTTTTTATATATACACTATCAGAGAATGTTCTAATTTCATTCTTTTACATATAGCTGTCCAGTTTTCCCAGCACCACTTATTGAAGAGACTGTCTTCTCCATTGTATATTCTTGCCTTCTTTGTAGTACATTAATTGATCATATATGTATGGGTTTATTTTTGGAATTTTTATCCTGTTCCACTGATACATGTGTCTTTTTTATGCCAGTACCATAACTCCTTTGATAACTGTTGCTTTGTAGTATATTCTGAAGTCAAGGAATATGAATTGTTAATTCTGTTCTTTCTCAAGATTGTTTTCATTATTTGGGTTCTTTCATGTTTCCATACAAATTTTAAGATTATTGGAAAAACTGTTCTTGGTATTTTGTTAGAGATTCCATTGACCATCCTTATTTGGTCTATATTTTTCTCCATTGCTTTTTATTTCATTCACCTGTCCTTACATCCCTGTCTTCTTTCTCCTCTCTTTCTGTCTCTGTCTCTCTCTCCATCCCTTTCAATACCAAACATGGGTATTTCAAGATCACCACCTTTCCTTTCTTGAACTTTAGAAGTTGTCTTGTGTTCAAACTCTGAGACATACACATGAAAATCTTCCTTTATCTTTCCTCATCACATTGACAAGCTGACCATTTCAATTCAAACTCCATTGAATACTTGAAGGACACTTGACACTGAGTTAGACCACTACTGTTGCCGAAATTCTCAGAAGGACGTGTTGGTTAAGTTCTGTAAAGGATTTGCTAAGAACAGTGTTTTATGTGAGCAAGACCACACCTTCACTTTATAGCGGCACAGCCATCCTTCCTTAATTCCTGGAATATATCCACTTCACATTTCTTTCTTTTCAGTGTATCTTCATTCTGTCATTCTATCTCCCTTTTCTCTGGTCTCTAGTCTTTTTCTCCAATTTGTCTGTCTCCTCTGCCACCTCCTGGCTTAAGCCATTCATCAACCAACTTTATTGGTTTGTTCTCCATCATTGTTCACATTCATTAATTTACTGATGGTGGCCTAGGATTTGAGGACTCAGCGTGTTCCCGGAGAAGGCAATGGCACCCCACTCCAGTACTCTTGCCTGGAAAATCCCATGGATGGAGGAGCCTGGTAGGCTGCAGTCCATGGGGTCACTAGGAGTTGGACACGACTGAGCGATTTCACTTTCACTTTTCACTTTCATGCATTGGAGAAGGAAATGGCAACCCATTCCAGTGTTCTTGCCTGGAGAATCCCAGGGACAGGGGAGCCTGTTGGGCTGCCATCTATGGGGTCACACAGAGTCGGACACAACTGAAGTGACTTAGCAGCAGCAGCAGTGTGTTCCAACAAAGCCGTACTAAAAGCTGATTTTTTCTGATTTCAATCACTGCTCAGATGAGGAAATTTTGAAACCCATTGAATTTAGCTATCATCACTGAGGTTAATAATTACTTTTTTCTCAGCAACAGACTTGTGTTATTTCTGTTGACAACACTTGAGATCCACACATTATCCCATTTGAACTCATATTACTGTTTAGATGGTGGAGAAATTGTCAGCTTGTCTGGGTTCCCACATACTGTGGAAGGAATCTGTATGAGCACTGGATTTATAGCTAAAACAACTGATCTCAAATTCTTGTTTTATCCTATGTAATCTTTCAGAGCCACCATGTTTTAATCTCTAAAATGGAATTGCTACAAAAGTCTTCCTTAAAGGATTGCTTGCTGTAAGTGTTGAACTGATACAATAGATATGAAAGCACCTAGGATAAGGTCTTGTGTTTTACTTGATCTCCTATATCTTCCTAACATTCCTTCTCTGTAAATCTGTTTTCCAATAGTCTGCCCAATAAAGAGAAGATCTTTGACATTCTCAGAATATATGCATGTTTTCAGACCAGTCATTAGAATATATTTTAGAGGAACTTACATATTAGGTTAAGAAATTGCAGCCATATTCTATAGCCAATATATGATTTTTCCCTATTGTAATTATTGTAGTTGTATAATTGTTAACTGCTAGGGCTCTAAAAATTAACTCAAGTAATTTGTATATATAAACCACATGCATAGAGTATCTAATATTTAGTAAACAAATGTGTATATAAAAATCAATTCATATTCAATAGGAGACATAGGAATGACTTGTACTTTGAGTTAACAAGTGATTTATACTTTTACACTAACCTCAAAGAACTTTAATTGCATAAAGGATCTTCTCTCCATCATTGGACTTTATAGCATCTGACGTAAGCTTTGTATACAGTAGATTTTCAAAAATAAAGTAAATGAAAAAAAATGAATATCAAGATTGCTTATAATAACCTAATACTAAATAAGTCAGAGAGTTCATTCTTCTTAACACGGCTGTTCTTAAACTTTGCTTCCAAAGAAGGAATATATTCTTTTTCCAAGGATGTTTCTATTCCTTAAGAACAAATATCTAGAGTTACCTTTTTTCTCCATTAACTATAAAAGTCAAGATCCGTCCACATAGGTAAACTGATTTACAAGACCTAAAACACTAAAGACATGCCTATTATTGCTATTGTTGTATGAAATGGGGTATGCAATGCCCTAGAGTGGGAGATAAGATAATCAGCTTCAGTTCTTGCTTTTCCACAAGTCAGCTGTCTGATCTTGTGAGACTAATTTAACTTAGTTTTGTAACTTTGCTAATAGATTGAGTTGTCCAATCATTCTAAGATAGCTTTCTCCTCCAATATTTATTAGTAATCCATAGTATGATATTATACTATATAACAGTGAAGGGTGAAGGTGAAGTCGCTCAGTCGTGTCCAACTCTTTGCGACCCCGTGGACTGTAACCTACTAGGCTTCTCCGTCCATGGGATTCTCCAGGCAAGAATACTGGAGTGGATTGCCATTTCCTTCTCCAGGGGATCTTCCCGACCCAGGGATTGAACCCGGGTCTCCCACATTGGAGGCAGACGCTTTAACCTCTGAGCCACCAGGGAAGCATATATATAACAGTATATATTATTATATAAGCAAAAATAATTAGGATGTAATTTACATTTCCAAATGCCAAATCCAAAATAAAAATGAACTTTCTAATTGTAAATGCAGTTTTTCAGATGATCTAGAGACTTTTTTCAAAAAAATCTCCCATGGAAAACATATCAGGTATCTTTCTTGATTTTTAAATATATCTACATCACTCTTCATGTTTTAATATCCGTCTGATGCTTTAGGGGCTTCCCAGGTGGCCCTAGAGGTAAAGAGCCCATCTGCCAGTGCAAAAAACATAAGAAATACAGGTTCAGTCCCTGGGTTGGGGAGATCTCCTGCAGGAGGGCATAGCAATCCACTCCAGTATTCTAGCCTGGAGAATCCCATGGACAGAAGAGCCTGGCAGGCTACAGTCTAGTGTTACAAAAAGTCGGACACGACTGAAGTGACTTAACACACACACACACAGATTCTTTAGATACTTCTTCATGTTGTTAGATGTCTCTCTTGATTTCTCACATTGAAAAGATCTTTAAGTGATATGTGGTACTGACTTGTCTTTCATATGGATGATGCCAGAAAGAGAATAACACCTTCCAAAAATATACTAAAGTTCTTTACAAATGCAACATTGACATCTTGAGTTTTCATTTAATATAATTTTTTTTTTTTTACTTTTACTATGTGCTGAATTAATTGATGAAGATACAAAAGTGAACAAGGCATAAGAATGTGCCATCTGGTAGATGAGAGAAATAATAAGCAAGCAACTGCAAGCTATTCAGGACACATGATGATGAGATATACAGATCAGAGTATATAAAGCAGGAGGAAGTTGTTTACCATTACAATGATCCTCAGGAAAAACTACTCTGAAGGAAGCAGTATCTCAGCTGAGGTTTGAAGAACCTCAGGCAAAGAGGACATACTGTATGTTAAAAGCCGATGAACAGTCTGAACAAGAGTCTGGAGATGTAGACTGAGACAGAACTTATACACGATTATACATGATCCCCAATATCGAGTGTGAATAGTTTGAAAGATACAATGGTAAGAAGTGAAACAAGAAATGTAAGAATAGGCTGTGTAATATGTGAAAGGCTTTGAAACCCCAGTTATGAAAATCAGACTTTCTCCTGATTGTATCAGAGTTTTCCTGTGTGTGGAAAATAATTACCAGAAGCAAATTTGAAGGGAAATAGATTATAAAAATCATAACTCACTAGTGCAAATATATGAGCATCTAGAGGACCNTCTGGTGAATGTCTTACAGATTTTGCAAAATTGTTTGCCCTGGTTCACTAACACCATAGAATTAGAAATCTGAAATGATTTACGGTGGTGCCTAAACTGTAGATGGTGGAGGATCATAAACTCAACATTTAGTTTATTCAAAAGCAGACATTGCTATGAGGATTTATTGACTTTGTGTAAGTTCTTTAAACCTTTACTTTTTTTCCTTTAAGAAAAAAATTGTGTATATGAACCTGTAAAGATTCTATATCTCCCTTGAAATTATTTGCAAAATGTTCTGTGAAGTCTATGTTTGCATTTTTGGAGGAAAGGACCTGGAGAGACTTTATAAATTTTTTTAACAGGTAAGTAAACTGATTAAGAAATAAATTGGTTACTTCAATTTAATAAATGTTTTTTCATTGTCAATATTTATTGAAGTTTGGTATATATTTAGGTACAATATTTTGTTTTGTTTCAGTTCAGTTCAGTCGCTCTGCTGCTGCTGCTAAGTGGTTTCAGTCGTGTCAGACTCTGTGCGACCCCATAGATGGCAGCCCACCAGGCTCCCCTGTCCCTGTCTCTTATACACATCTAGATGTGTATAAGAGACAGAGCCATCATGGTCCAGAAAAGTCTGAAATGCAGTAATTGGATGAAATCACAAAAAATGACAGAATGATCTGTGTTGATTTCCAAGGCAAATGGTTCAATATCACAGTAAATCAAGTCTATGCCCCAACCAGTAATGTTGAAAAAGCTGAAATTGAACAGTTCTATGAAGAAAAACAAGACCTTCTAGAACTAATGCCCAAAAAAGATGTCATTTTCATTATAGGGGACTGGAATGCAAAAGTAGGAAGTCAAGAGATACCTGAAGTAACAGGCAAATGTGGCTTTGGGGTACAGAATGAAGCAGGGCAAAGGCTAATAGAGTTTTGCCAAGAGAATGCACTGGTCATAGCAAACACCCTCTCCCAACAACACAAGTGAAGACTCTACACATGGACATCACCAGATGGTCAATTTCAAAATCGGATTGATTATATTCTTTGCAGCCAAAGATGGAGAAGCTCTATACAGTCAACAAAAACAAGACCAGGAGCTGACTGGCTCAGATCATTAACTCCTTATTGCCAAATTCAGACATAAATTGAAGAAAGGAGGGAAAACCACTAGACCATTCAGGTATGACCTAAATCAAATCCCTTATGATTATACAGTGGAAGTGACAAACAGATGCCTTGTTCATAAAATTGTAAATTTCTATGTAGCAGGAGATTTGCATTAAGTAGTTTTGTTGCCCATTTAAAGCATTTCTTACTTTAGCTTGAGGATTCTTCAAGGGTACAAGGGCACTTTATCTTTGTTTTTCATCCGTCTGCTTAATCCAACACCTGAAAAACATGTTGAGTTGAAAATATGTTTCTGTAACAGAAATAGTTTTCATTGAGATCCTTGCAGTGCTGCATGTTAAGTTTTTAAGTGACAATGGGTTAGCATTGTTTACTAGCATATAGTGTCCTTATGTGTAAATGGCAACAAAAATGATGAAGTGAGATTTGGATGATTTGATCAAGGTGACTAAGCAAAGTCACTTAAAAACAAGTTCTACTATTGCAAGGTAGGAAGAAAGAGGCAGACTTAGAGGATGGACCTGTAGACATTGGGGGAAGGAGAGGGTGTGAGGAACTGAGAAAATGGGATTGACATATATACACTACCATGTGTAATCGGCTGAACTCAGCTCAGTGCTCTGTGATGACCCAGAAGGGTGGGATTTCAGTGGTGGCATGGGAGGGAGATTCCAGATGGAGGGTAATATATGTACACATATAGCTGATTCACAAGGTCATATAGCAGAAACTAATACAATATTTAAACCAATTATACTTCAATTAAACTTAAAAAATAATTTCTAGATTCCTTGAATTCTTTCTTTGTCTTCAGACCATGCTGACTTGTTTTTATCTTTTCTAATCTATTTGATTTCTGCTGGTAATCACTACCACTGTCAATAATATTTGTTACAAAACAGGGCATTTCTTCTTCGTTCACTTACTTATATATTTTCAGTCTTGAAACAGATTTTAACAGGAGACTGCAGAATTGAACTGAGTTATGTGATTTTTCACAAATGTCAACATCTATTTTCATAATGGCTTAATGCTAAGATTCTACACAGCATACCAGGAAGAAAATGAGATATCCAGTTCTAAACCTAGCAAAATAAATTTTGCTAGACCATTCTAAGTTAATTTCCCCAGACCATTTTAAATTAATTTTCCCAATGGAAATCCAATTTCATTTGCATGCTCATAAGTAGACCATTTTTTGAGAGTTTAGATTCAAATACTAACCAATATTTGGTGATCTAGAATAGGACATCTATTTCAAGTTTTTAATATAATTTTGAGGTCACCTTTGAAGTGCAATCTTTTAAACCTTTATTCTTTCATCATTTTAAATCTTTAAAGTGAATGTCATTCTGTTTTTCTTTTCCTCTGTGAAATGAACATGAATAGAAGGGTATTTTTAATACTCTTTTTCAGAGTTTTAGTTAGAAAAGGCTGAACTTATCGCTGATGAGGTTTATTTACAAGGTAATTAGTGCACTTGAAATGTTGTCATTAAAAAATAGGTTCTTGATGTGAGATGAATAAAAATCAGAGAACAGGTTTAGAATAGAATTATATGGGCAGTTTTTTAATATCTCTATTAATAAACCTTCAAATTAAGAATGTACTTCTATACAGATAACAACTTCCACAAAGAAGTATGGAACATATATGCCCATTGTTGTCACGCTTCATAGAAACCTTCCATTCGGGCAGCAGGATTAATTATTTCACCTAAATATAGAACCCTTTTATAATAGGAAGCATAAGAATACCAAAAATAATAAAGGCAGTTATAAATATGTATGGAGATCCTTTACTCTTCACGCATTAAGTTAGTCACATGCGTTATCCATAATCATCACAATAGCCCTAGCTGCTGTGTATCTTTAGCCGTGTGTTATAGTGAATAAACTCAGACTGGTGGCGGTGGTGGTTTAGTCACTAAGTCATATCTGACTCTTGCAACCCCATGGACTGTGTAGCCTGCCAGGCTCCTCTGTCCACGGGATTCTCCAGGTGAGAATACTGGAGTGGGTTGCCATTTCCTTCTCCAAAACTTACATTAGACCTGATTTTAAAAATTGCCCAGCATCACACGGGGAAGAAGTGAGGTTATCAGGTTTAAAATCCAATTTTATTCATCTCCAAAACCCATCACTTTTTACTGCCACCGAGCTACCCATTTATAAGTTTTATTAGAAATAATCTGTAAAACCACAAAGCATCATTATCGTTATGCCAAGTTTTCCATTCAACCACAGCACCTAAATTCCCAGTAAATGGCCCAGGGGCTCCCATTGTAAATGAGATTTTTTTTTTTTTTTTTTATGATTGAATTCTCCTAAATTAGACCACTAATCCAGGTTGAAAGTGAAAGTAAAGTCGCTCAGTCGTGTCTGACTCTTTGCCAGCCCATGGACTGTAGCCTATCAGGCTCCTCCAAGAGTGCTGGAGTGGATTGCCATTTCCTTCTCCAGGGGATCTTCCTGACCCAGGAATCAAACCCAGGTCTCCCGCACTGCAGGCAGACACTTTACCGTCTGAGCCACCAGGTTGGTCAGTCTAAATATAGATTCTGAATCCAGGTTGGTCAGTCTAAATGTAGATTCAGATTCAAGAAACCCTTTGTATCGCTATGATTTTTAAGAGCTTGGTATAGTCACATATGTATTATTTTTATTTGTTTAATTTGTAAATCTGGGGCTATATCAATAACTTTGGAGTAAAAGTTAACAAAGTTGGGCTCTTCACCATAATCCCCAGGCTAGGAGGACTCCTTGACCATATTCACGAAGACTATGATAACTGGAATGTGTATAGAAGTTTTTACAGCACATGGCATACATTTTCCATAGAATAAAAAGATATACAACATTCTGATTTCTCAGAGGTGGTTGTAGAGCAACTTTGACAGTTGTCAGCCAGTCTGCGGCCATGCTTATATGCTGAAGATAGTTGACAAGTAAAATAAAAATCAGAGTAGTAGCATGTCAAGACACTCCTGTCCCAGATAGGAATTTCAGAAGCTGCATAGATCTACTACGGTAGTGTTGGTCATATCCTCATACGTGCACTTATATTGTAAGCCTCAAAAACATGACAAGTGCATGTACACATGCCACACACATCACACACAGCACAGAATATCAGTAGTGGATGTGCAAGGCAAAGTGGATGACGTTAACATGTGTTTCCTATCCAAGAGGGTATAAAAGTAAATGAGTAATAGAATCTATTTTCCACTTCTGCGCTTGCAATATATATTAAATTGGGCAAGCTTGTCATGTCTGAGTCTGTAGCATCTGTCAAATGGGCATAATACTGCCATCCGTGATAGGGCTGCTGTGAAGATTTCAGAAGAACATACAATGAAAAGCTTCAGACATGCATAAACACAGTCCAGTAGTAAACATATATCAGTGAAGAAAGGACCAAACTATGTGGTAAAATTAAATTATTGCATGCCTACTGTACCAGGGCCTAGGTCAGTTGCTAAAGTCTAGAGATGAATAAACTCAGTCTCTTTTCTTGAGCACCCCATGACTGAATAGATGGTTATTTCCACAAAATGAACATTACTGGAAAAGGAATCAACACAGACATAAAAGTACATAGTATATGTACAGGGGATAGAAATAATTTAAAACTTCACACCATGAAATGTAAGATAAAGCATATCAGGTACTAATACAGGGGAAAAAAGGCAGACCCTTGCATCTCCAAGGGCATTTTTGGGCCATGTTAAAATAAAATAAGTTTACCTATTATTTTTTCCTTTTCTCTTTTATATGCTATAGTTTATGTTCAGATTGAGAAAATAAATATTATTGAGATGAAATATTGTTGTTATGATTTCAAATATAGCTAGAAACCTATTTTTAAATATAACTGGATATTTTCTTACTTAACACACTCAATACACTGAATTAAGAAATATATATTGATAATGACCATGTACATGGTATTCTACAAGCCCTAAGGCAGATGATAG
Organism: Oreotragus oreotragus; assembly: GCA_006410675.1. Lineage (NCBI taxonomy): Eukaryota > Metazoa > Chordata > Mammalia > Artiodactyla > Bovidae > Oreotragus > Oreotragus oreotragus. The sequence goes on along the minus strand of SJYX01000754.1, from coordinate 117,761 downwards.
AGACTGAGATGGAAAAAAGAAGCCTGACTGATAATATCAGTCTAAAGTGGAAATGCACAATGTTTAGAATGTTAAACTGGCAACCCAAAAAGGAGGCTTTAGTTCTAGCATGGTCACACAATATTAACAGATGACATTGGCTACAGAATTATAAGCAGGTTGCTTTAATTTCTGAGCCTTCTTCCTCTTTTTCCAAGCAAAATAAGAATTCTCAAATTGTCAAATCATTTCAGTCAGTTCAGTTCAGTTCAGTCACTCAGTCGTGTCCGACTCTTTGCAACCCCATGGACTGCAGCACGCCAGGCCTCCCTGTCCATCACCAACTCCCGGAGCTTGCTCAAATTTATGTCCATTAAGTCGGTGATGCCATCCAACCATCTCATCTTCTGTCGTCCCCTTCTCCTCCTGCCTTCAATCTTTCCCAGCATCAGGGTCTTGTCAAATGAGTCAGTTCTTAGCATCAGATGGCCAAGATATTGGAGTTTCAGCTTCAGCATCAATCCTTCCAGTGAATATTCAGGGCTGATTTCCTTTAGGACTGACTGGTTGGATCTCCTTGCAGTCCAACAGAGTTTTATTAAAGTATAAAAGACATAGGAAAAGCTTCTGACATAAACATCAGAAGGGGGCAGAAAGAATGCCCCTTTTCTAGTTTTTAGCAAGGCGTTTTTGGTCTGTTGCTGCTGCTGCTGCTAAGTCGCTTCAGTCGTGTCCGACTCTGTGCGACCCCAAAGACAGCAGCCCATCAGGCTCCCCCATCCCTGGGATTCTCCAGGCAAGAACACTGGAGTGAGTTGCCATTTCCTTCTCTAATGCATGACAGTAAAAAGTCAAAGTGAAGTTGCTCAGTCATGTCTGACTCTTGGCAACCCCATGGACTACAGCCCACCAGGCTCCTCTGTCCATGGGATTTTCCAGGCAAGAGTACTGGAGTGGGGTGCCATTGCTAGCAAGCTATTAATCATATAAATAAAACACCTCAAGGCTGAGGGCACCAGGTCCCTCTCCTACAATATGCATTTTTGAGATAGAATGGCACAGTGTGTCATCCCTGGCCATAAAACAACTGACATGAATACTGGTTTGTTGAGCCATTATCAGCCTAAGGTTTCAGAAAAGAAAAAAACAAAACAGATTAGTATCAGGTGGAACCATTCTGAAGAAAGACAGATTCCAAATTGTCAAATGTATAAGCTTAATTCATAACTATGACAATGGATGTGAAAGTCCTTAGTACATGGTAAAACTCATATACTTAGAAAAACAAGATAGATATTAAAAACCTCCTAGTAGGTGTCTTTTACATGGTTTATCTCATTTAATTCTCACAACAACCTAGGAGGTGGTACTATTATGAACCTCATTTCACAGATGAGAAAGAGGCTCCAAGTGTTTAAACAACATCCTCAAATCCACATAACTCACAACTATCAGAATTATGATTTAAACCCAGGAAATAATTTAGTGGCTGATCTTAAATCTCACAGTCCGCCTCCCTCTCTACTTCGTACCAAGTGAAAGTGCTACCAGCCTACTTAACCAAAACAGGGTCTGGTGAAAAAAAAAAAAAAATTTGAAATGACAAACTAAAGTTTAGCATTATGAAGAATACAGTTAGTTAAGACTCACAGCATGTTAGAATTCCAGTGATGACTTGAGAAAAGTCAGAGAACTGTCACCACCAACCAGACAGTGTCCCAGGCCTCCAATGAGAAAGTGATATGATGAGAAAGAAGTGAAAGGGAAGAGGAGGCAGATAAGTATTCATCAGCCAGTGTGGGCCAGAGCATCATCAGGCCCTCAAGTGGCCAGAACAAGGCAGATCAAGAAGAAAGCACTGTCCTGTAAGGAAAGAAAGGCCCACTGCACCCGGCGAGAGGAAAAGATGCAAAGGCCGAGAGACAAAGGCACCAGAAAGGAGACCAAAACAGCCCCATGGAGGACAGAGGGAAGAAGAGGCTTTAATTATCCCATAAAAGGTCATCAGAAATGCCACCTTCTTTCTGTAAAAGAGAGCTCAGCCCACTGCCTGTGGCTGTGAAGAAACTTGATGCATTCAAACTGCCTGCGTCTCAGGAAAGACGTTTTGTTCTCTGCAGGCCTTTGGACTGAGGGGATCATGAAAACACATTTTACCAAAATAGGTTTGTAGGACATATTTGATTTCTTCTATGACAGCTCCAAATCTAATCCTTAGAGCAAAAAAAAAAAAAAAAAGGTGGAGGAATGTAAGGAAAACTAATGTGACAGGACAATAAAAATATCCTCACTCATGACAAAGAGAATAAGTGAAGCTGAAAAAGAATTAAAGAGTAAAGCATCTAAGAATGGGGTTGGAAGAGGATGTCAAATCTAGGCTGTGATCTGAGTCAGTGTCACTGGCTGGTCCTCACTCCTCAGGAGCTATTCCTCCTGCTGCTGCAAAGCCTTCATTCTTAGTCCTGTGGAGATATAACAATAATACAATGACAGTAAAAAAAAAAAAAAAAAAATCCTGGAATTTCTCATCCTGTTTCTTAAAAGACAGTAGAGACATCCCGGAATGAATGACTCATGGAATTTAGCAAAAGTATTGAGATAGAGGTGTTTAAAGTGCCAATCTCAGGCTAACTAAGGAGGAGGAGCTTTCTCCACTGTATGGTATAACTTGAGAATGTGGACTACACACTATGGTATGATTGAGTCCAAATCCTGGCTTTGCTGTTTTATAGTTTTGTGAAAGACGGGCACATCAGTCATCCTTTCTGAGCCTCAGTTTCCTTACCTGTGATGATAGACTCTATGTTTCTGTGAAGGTTAAGTTAAATTTTATGAGCTTTTGTTTTTTTTTTTTAATGCCACACCTTGCAGCATGTGGGATCTTAGTTCCCTGATTGAACTCAAGACCCCTGAATTGGGAGCACAGAGTCTTAACCACTGGCCTGCCAGGGAAGTCCCTATGAGCTTTTTTTTCCCCAACAGCTGGCACAATAGATAGTTAAGTATTGTTAGTTCTCTCTCATGGTTTTGTTCAGCTGTTCAGTCATGTCTCGACTCTGTGAGGCCCCATGGACTGTAACCCACCAGGCTCCTCTATCCATGGGATTTTCCAGGCAGGAATACTGGAGTTGGTTGCCATTTCCTTCTCCAGGAGATCTTCCCAACCCAGGGACTGAACCATCTTCTCCTGCATTGGCAGGCAGATTCTTTACCACAAGAGTCACCTAGATAAAAATTAAACTTCTGAGTCCTGGTTAAGCCTACTGTAACCATTTTATAAATGGAATTCATAAATATAAAAAAATTAAAATTGATTTTATTTTGAGTAGATTTCCATGAAGGGCTGCATGTCAGTATCCTTACATTAGATTCCAGTAGAATCTTTGTACAAAATCTTCCCTGGTTCCCCTCTAAAGAATTATTTTCAGAATCCATTTTTTTCTTTAAAATTTAAAAAGTAGTTTTGGGTTCACAGCAAGGTTAAAATGAAGTACAGAGCTTTCTTATATACCCCTCTGCCTGGCCCCTCCACTTGCATAACCCCTACTATAAGTAATATCCCCCACTAGAGAAGTACCTGCTATAACGGATGAACCTACATGAAATAACTGTCCAAAGTCCAGAGTTTACATTAGGGTTCAGAACTCCTTTTTAATGAATACATGTTTATGAAATAGATGTGAAATAGTACTAAAGCAAAAAAATCCAAAAATACCATTTAATTATACCATTTTCTATCATCTGTACCCCCCCTTTTCACTATAGCACCACAAGATGGGAACATATTAAAAACAGGGAGCCTAATGCACCTGATTTGAGTAATAAAAGAATTGGACATGAGTGTCCATTATGCCACATTTATAGAGACAAACACAGCAGACATTTTAAAAGAGAAAAATAGAAATAAGAAATAAAACTTTTTTTTTTTTTTTTTTTTNTAAAAACAGGGAGCCTAATGCACCTGATTTGAGTAATAAAAGAATTGGACATGAGTGTCCATTATGCCACATTTATAGAGACAAACACAGCAGACATTTTAAAAGAGAAAAATAGAAATAAGAAATAAAACGGTTTTTTTTTTTTTTTTTTTTGCTAGATTGTTCAATTTCCTAGCCATCTGGTGAATGTCTTACAGATTTTGCAAAATTGTTTGCCCTGGTTCACTAACACCATAGAATTAGAAATCTGAAATGATTTACGGTGGTGCCTAAACTGTAGATGGTGGAGGATCATAAACTCAACATTTAGTTTATTCAAAAGCAGACATTGCTATGAGGATTTATTGACTTTGTGTAAGTTCTTTAAACCTTTACTTTTTTTCCTTTAAGAAAAAAATTGTGTATATGAACCTGTAAAGATTCTATATCTCCCTTGAAATTATTTGCAAAATGTTCTGTGAAGTCTATGTTTGCATTTTTGGAGGAAAGGACCTGGAGAGACTTTATAAATTTTTTTAACAGGTAAGTAAACTGATTAAGAAATAAATTGGTTACTTCAATTTAATAAATGTTTTTTCATTGTCAATATTTATTGAAGTTTGGTATATATTTAGGTACAATATTTTGTTTTGTTTCAGTTCAGTTCAGTCGCTCTGCTGCTGCTGCTAAGTGGTTTCAGTCGTGTCAGACTCTGTGCGACCCCATAGACAGCAGCCCACCAGGCTCCCCTGTCCCTGGGATTCTCCAGGCAAGAACACTGGAGTGGGTTGCCATTTCCTTCTCCAAAGTGAAAAGTGAAAGTGAAGTCACTCAGTCGTGTCTGACTCTTCACGACCCCATGAACTGCAGCATGCCAGGCCTCCCTGTCCATGTTTTGTTTACTAACATGTATTCAGTAAAATATTGATCACACTGGGGCCTAGTTAGCAAATATTATAGCATAAATAGAGGGGAAAATAGAATGACACTCATTCTGCTGAGGTAACCTTTGATTTCATTGTATAAAATGAATTGCTACAATGGATATAGCTTCATGTGTCACTTGGAGAGACATCAAGTTCTATTGAACTTGCTGTTTGCATCGGGGCAAAATATCCAGAAAATGAAAGATACAAAGAAAAATAGGTCTTCCCAGATACTCAGTAAAACAGCATCAAGCAAAGGTACATAATTTGAACAATAGAGACTAAAGACTTTGCACTAAAACTCACAGTATAAGGAAATCAAATATTCTAGACATCAGAAATGTAAAATCAATTAAAGAAAAACTGATGCCCTGTAATATGTTTTTGTAGATTCTGTCTATGGAACCAACCCAGGAGGAAATTGTAGTCCTTCTTTCAAAGTTATTCAAATCAAATTGATGTCACCATATGCAAGTTTAGTTGAAATCCAGCAGCAATTTAATTGGCTATATTCTTTGTTTCTAAAGGGCAATTTTGCGTGTGATATCTAGGTGCTCCCTGTTTGCTATTGCATTGACCTTTAGAGATTCTTAGAAATAGTCTAACAGGTTTCACGCCATTTTTTTTCCCACACTGAAAACAGCTTATTAAATTGTTTCCTCTGAGATAATAACATCACCATTATAGAGACGTGAATATGGAGAGACTAAGGTTGTGTCAATGATATCCCAAGTACATTCAAACATAACTGAATTGAGGGTATGGATTTTAAGGGAATTTTTGCTTAGTTTTAGCTTTTCATTGTGTTTCCTTTTCTTTTCTCACAAATATAAGATGATCAATTATGATGGAAATAGTTAATTGGTAGACAATGCATAAAATAGTTCATGTAATGAAATTATCTTTGTAAATGATATAGAAATCTCAGGAAGTATAAAGTGATGTTGTTTGAAATCTATAGTGTGCCAGATCTTTATTTTTCATTTAAAAAATTATAGATAATTAGCAGAAAGAACTCAAGTAAATCGACCACACAAATATTTAGTAATTGATCTGATTTAAATCTGAATCATGAGATTCAATGAGAGTATTTTCTTCTTTCTATTATGTAATAATGCCACCTCAGGAAAACATCATAGCTACTCTAATTACTATGACTTATCAACACTAAACTATATAACAGATTGCCTTATGATTGCAAATCATCATCTTATTGGGCTATATCTTATATATTAGCCCATTAGTAAATAGCTGACTGATGGAGAACCTTGAAAGATAAAGTCTCTGACCTTCAGTGGATTAGTCTATCTCTCCTTGGATCATCTTAGATGCTGAAAGGTAGCTGAGACTGCTGACACATGAAAGTTAGGCAAAGTGTAAAGTTTGTTTGCATCTGTGACAACATGATTAGGAAAACAGGATTCTGATTTTAAAGTAAAGGTTCCCACCGTACTAACTGTATGAACTAGGGCTAATCATTTGGCTCCCTTCATTTAAAGGTCCTCATTCACAAATTCAAGGTAATAACATCAACTAAAGTGTGGGTTTTGTGAGATTGAAAACTGTGAATACACATGAAGCGTGGACTACCTTCTAGCACATGGTGATTACTCAAATATTAATTATATCAGGATATCAGGAAGAATGTCTTTACTTTAAAGGTATAGAAACCCAAACTATCTTAAGATAAAAGTGAATTTGTGACTTATAAATAGAGGAAATCTACAGAATAGAACTAGCTTTAGGCATAGATGGATCTAGGGGTCATGCGATATAATCAGAATTCTGGTTGTCTCTCTCTCCCAGCTTTTTGTGCTCTGGTTGGCCTTGTTTTCAGAAATGCTCTGTCTATGCCTCCTCACAGTGCTACTGTCAGGCCCAGTCTACCAACAGCCATACAATTTCCATATCCAGAGAAAACATGGGCAGGCCACCATGGAGATCTGGTTAGTCTAGCTTAAGCTCTGTGTTCTGACTCCAATAATCACTATGGTTGGATGAAGTTCTGATTAGCTAACCTGAACCACATGCTCAGCTCACTAGCTCCTGCAATTAACTAAAGCTGGTGAGGTAATGCTACTAGAAGAAAGAAGGGATGCTGGGTACCTACATCACATACATACACAAACATACAAGATACACCATAGTTATTTGTTATTATCACTATCATTCCTTAATGTTACACATTCACTTTCCTGGAAGAAAATAACATTTGCAATTTTTTTTTCCCTGTGTGCATGTGTGCTTAGTCATGTCCAGCTGTTTGCAACCCCATGGACTTTAGCCCGCCAGGCTCCTCTGTCCATGGATTTCTCCAGGCAAGGATACTGGAGTGGGTTGCCATTTCCTTCCCCAGGAAATCTTCCTGACACAGGCATCGAACCAGTGTCTCCTGTGACTCCCATATTGGCAAGCAGATTCTTTTACCACTGAGTCACCTGGGAAGATCCAATTTCTTTCTAGGTTAGGAAAATCTTTGCACAGACATTCTTTATAATTATAGCTTATTTATGGATTGAACACATTCTTCATTTTATAGGAAAATATTAGTGTAGTATAAATTAATATTAGCCTAATGTATAAATTAGTCTAGTGTATATATTAGTCCAGTGTAGCATTCATTCTTCAGGAAAAATAAGTGAAATAACACTAGAAAATGATTTTAAAAACACAGTTTTTAAACTTTTAATTAGTAGCATTATTAATTTTGAACAAATAATCTAACCTGTTTGTTAATACTTTCCTTCTATGAAGTGGCTATATGATTGCCCATAAAGGTATATAAAGGAATGTACAGAGAGAGCTTAACAAACCAACTATACTTAATAAGATTTCTGATAGATATCAGTTAAATTATTAATGGTATAAAGTTCTAAGCCTGCATTGATAAATTATAAATACTTAAAATATTTTTCAGCATTGATTAAAAAATATGCCTCAGCTGCATTTCAATGTGTCTTGAAATCTTATAAACTTCAGTTTTTTTTATTCTGATTTAAGCTAAAATCTTTTTTTCCTTTTTTGATGTATAGTTGAGGTACAATATTATATGTTTCAGATGTACAACATGCGGAAAATGTACAATTTGTACTGAAATGTGTACAACAGTCACAAAGACTATACTCTATAGTAATTATAAAGTAGTAGTTGTATTCTCTGTATTGTACAATATATCCTTTCATCTTACTTATTTTAAACATAGTAGTCTGTAGCTCTTAATCCACTCTCCTGATCTGGTCCCTCCCGCAATTCCTCTCCCTAATGGTAACCACTAGTTCATTTTTTACATCTAGGAATCTGGTTCTTCTTTGTTATATTTATTAGTATGTTTTATTTATTAGTTTTCATATATAAGTAATGACATACAGTATTTGTCTTTCTCTATTATAGATCTTGGTTTGTGGTGACCATAGGTTTTTTATAGCTGTCCATATATGTGACTGTCTTAAATTGCTGATCTCTTAACTTTAAATGCATTTTAACACCTCTCTATTGGTACTCTCCTCCCCTCATGATTACTGATTCTGACATCATGTGCATGCATACTCAGTTGCTTCAGTTATGTCTATTTGCAACCCTATGGACTGTAGCCCACCAGGCTCCCTGTCCATGGGATTCTCCGGGGAAGAATACCGGAGTGGGTTGCCATGACCTCCTTCAGGGGCTCTTCCCAACCCAGGGATCGAACCCAGCTCTCCGGCCTTGCATGTGAATTCTTTACCACTAAACCAGTGGAGAAGCTCTTTGACATCATACATTATGTCTAATTGTTTTGTGTATCCCTTACCTGCTTATTGTGGATTTTGATAAGCTCTGTGTTCTGACTCCAATAATCACTATGGTTGGATGAAGTTCTGATTAGCTAACCTGAACCACATGCTCAGCTCACTAGCTCCTGCAATTAACTAAAGCTGGTGAGGTAATGCTACTAGAAGAAAGAAGGGATGCTGGGTACCTACATCACACACATACACAAACATACAAGATACACCATAGTTATTTGTTATTATCACTATCATTCCTTAATGTTACACATTCACTTTCCTGGAAGAAAATAACATTTGCAATTTTTTTTTCCCTGTGTGCATGTGTGCTTAGTCATGTCCAGCTGTTTGCAACCCCATGGACTTTAGCCCGCCAGGCTCCTCTGTCCATGGATTTCTCCAGGCAAGGATACTGGAGTGGGTTGCCATTTCCTTCCCCAGGAAATCTTCCTGACACAGGCATCGAACCAGTGTCTCCTGTGACTCCCATATTGGCAAGCAGATTCTTTTACCACTGAGTCACCTGGGAAGATCCAATTTCTTTCTAGGTTAGGAAAATCTTTGCACAGACATTCTTTATAATTATAGCTTATTTATGGATTGAACACATTCTTCATTTTATAGGAAAATATTAGTGTAGTATAAATTAATATTAGCCTAATGTATAAATTAGTCTAGTGTATATATTAGTCCAGTGTAGCATTCATTCTTCAGGAAAAATAAGTGAAATAACACTAGAAAATGATTTTAAAAACACAGTTTTTAAACTTTTAATTAGTAGCATTATTAATTTTGAACAAATAATCTAACCTGTTTGTTAATACTTTCCTTCTATGAAGTGGCTATATGATTGCCCATAAAGGTATATAAAGGAATGTACAGAGAGAGCTTAACAAACCAACTATACTTAATAAGATTTCTGATAGATATCAGTTAAATTATTAATGGTATAAAGTTCTAAGCCTGCATTGATAAATTATAAATACTTAAAATATTTTTCAGCATTGATTAAAAAATATGCCTCAGCTGCATTTCAATGTGTCTTGAAATCTTATAAACTTCAGTTTTTTTTATTCTGATTTAAGCTAAAATCTTTTTTTCCTTTTTTGATGTATAGTTGAGGTACAATATTATATGTTTCAGATGTACAACATGCGGAAAATGTACAATTTGTACTGAAATGTGTACAACAGTCACAAAGACTATACTCTATAGTAATTATAAAGTAGTAGTTGTATTCTCTGTATTGTACAATATATCCTTTCATCTTACTTATTTTAAACATAGTAGTCTGTAGCTCTTAATCCACTCTCCTGATCTGGTCCCTCCCGCAATTCCTCTCCCTAATGGTAACCACTAGTTCATTTTTTACATCTAGGAATCTGGTTCTTCTTTGTTATATTTATTAGTATGTTTTATTTATTAGTTTTCATATATAAGTAATGACATACAGTATTTGTCTTTCTCTATTATAGATCTTGGTTTGTGGTGACCATAGGTTTTTTATAGCTGTCCATATATGTGACTGTCTTAAATTGCTGATCTCTTAACTTTAAATGCATTTTAACACCTCTCTATTGGTACTCTCCTCCCCTCATGATTACTGATTCTGACATCATGTGCATGCATACTCAGTTGCTTCAGTTATGTCTATTTGCAACCCTATGGACTGTAGCCCACCAGGCTCCCTGTCCATGGGATTCTCCGGGGAAGAATACCGGAGTGGGTTGCCATGACCTCCTTCAGGGGCTCTTCCCAACCCAGGGATCGAACCCAGCTCTCCGGCCTTGCATGTGAATTCTTTACCACTAAACCAGTGGAGAAGCTCTTTGACATCATACATTATGTCTAATTGTTTTGTGTATCCCTTACCTGCTTATTGTGGATTTTGAAGATTTCACTACTTTTGTCTTTTCAGCCTTCCTACTAGCTTTGCACATGACAGATTCTCATCTTTACTGTCTTTGTCAACAAGCTTTTGTCTTTTGTCATTTCCATGTTTCTAAACTGTGATCTTTCTCTTTTGCTTACAGATGTTCCCTCAACATTTCTTTAAAGCTGGTTTGGTGATGCTAAACTCATAGCTTTTGCTTGTCTATAAAACTTTCAACCTCTCCATCAAATCTGAACGAGAGACTCACTGGGTAGAGCCATTCTTTGTTATAGATTTTTTTCCCTCTCATCACTTGAAATGTATTGTGCTATACTACACAATCTCTTCTCTAATATTTTCTCTTTCTGCTGAAAAGTCAACTATCAGCCTTATTGGAGTTATATACATGTCCCTTGTATGTACGTTGTTGCTTTTCCCTGCTGCTTTTAATATTCTACCCTTGTGTTTAACTTTTGTCATTTTAATTATATCTTGATGTGCTCCTCTTTAGGCTGATCCTGTGTGGAACTCTGTGCTTCTTGGAGTTGGATCTCTTGTTTTCCTTCCCAGATAGGCTCTCTGCCCCTTTCTCTCTTTCTCTTTTCCTTCTGGAGCCCCTAAAATACTGTTAGTACACTTGATCTTGTCCCAGAGGTCTCTTAAACTGCTATCATTCCCTTTCTTTTTCTTCCTTTTCAGCATCAGTGATTTCCACTATCTGTCTTCCAGCTCACTCATCTATTCCTCTATATCATTTAGTCTGCTGTTGATTCCTTCTAGTGTATTTTTTGTTTCAGTTATTGCATCCTTCATCTCTGTTTGGTAGTTCATTTTTCAACTCTTTGTTAAAATTTTCTTACCTCTTACTCTATGCATCTATTCTTTTCCTGTTTTTTTTTTAAATAATCTTTAATATTATTACCCCAAACTCTTTATTGAGTAGATTGCCTGTCTCTGCTGCACTTACTTCTTCTTACTGTGGTTTTATCTTCTTCCTTCATCTGGAACATGTTCCTCTGTCATTTCATTTTGCCTGCCTTGCTGTTTTTATTTCTATGTTTCTTGCAGGTTGGTTATATTGACAGACCTCAGATAAGTTGCCTTTTGTAGATGCCATATACATTCCAGCAGCACACTCCCCTCTGGTCTCCAGACCTACACGCTCTAGAGGTGCCCCCTATATGAGGTGTACATAGATGCTCAATACGGATGTGTATAGGTAGATTGAAGCTTGTCCTCCCCTTTAAGAATGCAATGGCATGTTGCCATCTAGAACCATTTTGAGCTAGATGAGTCATGTTACACACTATTGGCTAAAATGTATTGCATACAGTTTCTGAACCAAATTGGTTAATGGTGTAAGAGCAGCTACCGTTTATTAAAATATTGTCAGATTCCAGACATAGTGGGACTGCCCCAATGAGTAGACGACCACAGTGAAAGTGAAGGAATGAGGCTGAATACACAAGGCAAGAGTAGATAATAGACGTTAGTTTCCCACCACCTCTTACAATTTAATTTTACTTTGTATATATTATTTTCAGTAGTATAGAGAAATAACAATGCCATTTTACTGAATTACAACCTTATACTAAATATGAGAGATGGAAAACTGGAACTTTAAAAGTTTTCTGACACTTTCAGAATAAAAACTGCACTGTTTATCAACAGAAAATTAGGCTACAGGTTACTCATTTACTTGGATTATAGGATTAGATTTATTACTACAAAACTTTAACAAATCACAAAATCTTGTTCAAACCTGTTCTCTTTTTTTTGGCCTCTGTGAATTGCGATGGGGGAAATTCGTGAATTTCTTGATGTTATAAGTTTGTCAGAATCTTCCACCTGATTGCTATCTTTTTACAGGAAGAATGATGTTCCCCCTGTCATTCACTCATTTATTCATTAATTCTTTCACCAACCAACAATCTAGAGCCCTTCTGTAACTAGGAAATGCACTAAGAAACAAGCATAAGAGACGCACTTAAAGAGCGTTAATACTAGTAACACGAGACTAATCTCACTTTTCCATTCAGTACCTCCAGAGACTTACTAAGATCAGTGAAAGCACATCATATAATGGTTGTTGCTCTTGTCTGCTTGCTCAATCATGTCGAACTCTTTGCAGCCTCACGGACTGAAGCATGCCAGGCTTCCCTGTCCTTCACCATCTCCCGGAGCTTGCTCAAACTCATGTCCATTGAATTGGTGATGTGATTCAATGATCCATTCCTCTGTTTTCCCCTTCTCCTCCTGCCTTTGATCTTTCCCAGCATCAGGGGCTTTTCCAAAGAGTCAGTTCTTTGCATCACGTGGCCAAAGTACTGGAGTTTCAGCTTTAGCATCAGTCCTTCCGATGAATATTCAGGAATGATTTCCTTTAGGATTGATTGGTTTGATCTCTTTCCTGTCCAAGGTACTCTCAAGAGTCTTCTCCAACACCACAGTTCAAAAGCATCAATTTGTTGGTGCTCAGCCTTCTTTATGGCTCAACTCTCACATCCATACATGACTGCTGGAAATACCATAGCAGCAGCTGCTGCTGCTACTAAGTCGCTTCAGTCGTGTCCGACTCTGTGCGACCCCATAGATGGCAGGCCATGAGGCTCCTCGGTCCCTGGGATTCTCCAGGCAAGAACACTGGAGTGGGTTGCCATTTCCTTCTCCAATGCGTGAAAGTGAAGTCGCTCGGTCGTATCCGACTCTTAGCGACCCCATGGACTGCAGCCCACCAGGCTCCTCCGTCCATGGGACTTTCCAGGCAAGAGAACTGGAGAGGGGTGCCATTGCCTTTTCCATAGCTTTGACTAGACAAACCTTTGTTGGCAAAGTAATGTCTGCTTTTCACTATGCTGTCTAGGTTGGTCATAGCTTTTCTTCCAAGGAGCAAGTGTCTTAATTACGTGGCTGCAGTCACCATCTGCAGTGATTTGGGAGCCCAAGAAAATAAAGTTTCTCACTGTTTTTATTATTTCCCCATCTATTTGCCATGAAGTGATGGGACCGGATGGCATGATCGTATTTTTCTGAATGTTGAGCTTTAAACCACCTTTTTCACTCTCCTCTTTCACCTTCATCAAGAGGCTAGTTACAAAAATGAACAAATTGGAGTCAGTTGTTAAGAGGTGGATGAACTTAGAGCCTGTTATACAGAGTGAAATAACTCAGAAAAACAGTACCTATGATGAACTTATTTTCTGGGCAGGAATAGAGATGCAGATATAGAGAACAGACTGTGGACATGGTGGGAAAAGGAGAGGGTGAGACAAATTGAGAGAGTAGTACTGAAACATACACATCACCACATGTAATATAGATAGCTAGGGCAAAGTTGCTCCTTAACACAAGTTCAGCCCAGTGCTCTGTGACAACCTAGAGGGATGGGATATGGCAGGGGGTGGGAGGGAGGTTCACGAGCAAGAGGACATATGTGTACTTATGACTGACTCACATTTTTATGTGCCAGAAATAACACATATTGCAAAGCTACTATCTTCCAATTAAAAAAAATTTTTTTAAGTACGTTGTATAGTTTACATAAGAGCTATTGCTAATTAATTACATAAAACAACTGATTTTTAAAAAATTAGTTCATACTCATATTTTTAAGCAGATAAACAAAATAATTTAAAAATAATAGTGCTGCAGTTAAATCTTCAGGATGTCTTGTGATTCTTCTTTCAGTTCATTTCAGTCACTCAGTCATGTCCAACTCTTTGTGATGCCATAAATCGCAGTACGCCAGATCTCGCTGACAATCACCAACTCCCGGAGTTTACCCAAACTCATGTCCATCAAGTCAGTGATGTCATCCAGCCATCTCATCTGCTTCTTCTGCACCCAATCTCTCTCAGCATCACAGTCTTTTCTAATGAGTCAACTCTTCGCATGAGATGGACAAAATATTGCAGTTTCAGCTTCAGCATCAGTCCTTCTAATGAACACCCAGGACTGATCTCCTTTAGGATGGACTGGTTGGATCTCCTGGCAGTCCAAGGGACTCTCAAGAGTCTTCTCCAACACCACAGTTCAAAAGCATCAATTCTTCAGGGCTCAGCCTTCTTCACAGTCCAACTCTCATATCCACACATGACCACTGGAAAAACCATAGCCTTGACTAGACAGACCTTTGTTGGTAAAGTAATGTCTCTGCTTTTCAATATGCTATCTAGGTTGATCATAGCTTTCCTTCCAAGGAGTAAGCGTCTTTTAATTTCATGGCTGCAGTCACCATCTGCAGTGATTTTGGAGCCCTCCAAAATAAAGTCTGACACTGTTTCCACTGTTGCCCCATCTATTTCCCATGAAGTGATGGGACCAGATGCCATGATCTTCGTTTTCTGAATGTTGAGCTTTAGGCTAACTTTTTCACTTTCATCTTTCACTTTCATCAAGAGGCTCTTTAGTTCCTCTTCACTTTCTGCCATAAGAGTGGTGTCATCTGCATATCCGAGGTTATTGATATTTCTCCTGGCAATCTTGATTCCAGCTTGTGTTTCTTCCAGTCCACCATTTCTCATGATGTACTCTGCATAGAAGTTAAATAAGCAGGGTGACAATATACAGCCTTGACGTGCTCCTTTTCCTATTTGGAACAGTCTGTTGTTCCATGTCCAGTTCTAACTGTTGCTTCCTGACCCGTATATAGGTTTCTCAAGAGGCAGGTCAGGTGGTCTGGTATTCCCATCTCTTTCAGAATTTTCCACGGTTTATTGTGACCCANATCTTGATTCCAGCTTGTGTTTCTTCCAGTCCACCATTTCTCATGATGTACTCTGCATAGAAGTTAAATAAGCAGGGTGACAATATACAGCCTTGACGTGCTCCTTTTCCTATTTGGAACAGTCTGTTGTTCCATGTCCAGTTCTAACTGTTGCTTCCTGACCCGTATATAGGTTTCTCAAGAGGCAGGTCAGGTGGTCTGGTATTCCCATCTCTTTCAGAATTTTCCACGGTTTATTGTGACCCATATAGTCAAAGGTTTTGGCATAGTCAATAAAGCAGAAATAGATGGTTTTCTGGAACTCTCTTGCTTTTTCGATGATCCAGTAGATGTTGGCAATTTGATCTCTGGTTCCTCTGCCTTTGCTAAAACCAGCTTGAACATCTGGAAGTTTGCAGTTCACACATTGCTGAAGCCTGGCTAGGAGAATTTTGAGCATTACTTTACTAGCCTGTGAGATGAGTGCAATTGTGCTGTAGTTTGAGCATTCTTTGGCATTGGCTTTCTTTGGTAATGGAATGAAAACTGACCTTTTCCAGTCCTGTGGCAACTGTCGAGTCTTCCAAATTTGCTGGCATATTGAGTGCAGCACTTTCACAGCATCATTTTTCAGAATTTGAAATAGGTCCATTGGAATTCCATCACCTCCACTAGCTTTGTTCATTGTGATGTTTCCTAAGGGCCACTTGACTTCACATTCCAGGATGTCTGGCTCTAGGTGAGTGATCATTCTGTCGTTTTTGAGACTGCATCCAAGTACTGCATTTTGGACTCTTTTATTGACCATGATGGCTACTCCATTTCTTCTAAGGGATTCCTGCCCACAGTACTAGATATAATGGTCATCTGAGTTAAATTCACCCATTCCAGTCCATTTTAGTTCGCTGATTCCTAAAATGTCGATGTTGACTCTTCCCATCTCGTTTGCCCACTTTCAATTTGCCTTGATTCACGGACCTCATATATTCAATTTTTGCTCTTTACAGCATTCCAATATTGCTCTTTACAGCATCAGACCTTGCTTCTATCACCAGTCACATCCACAACTGAGTATTGTTTTTGCTTTGGCTCCATCCCTTCATTGTTCTACAGGTATTTCTCCACTGATCTCCAGTAGCATATTGGGCACTTACCAACCTGTGGAATTCCTCTTTCAGTATCCTATTATTTTGCCTTTTCATACTGTTCATGGGGTTCTCAAGGCAAGAATATTGAAGCAGTTTGCCATTCCCTTCTCCAGTGGACCACATTCTACCAGACCTCTCCACCATGACCCGTCCATCTTGGGTGGCCCCACATGGCATGGCTTAGTTTCATTGAGTTAGACAAGGCTGTGGTCCATATGATCAGATTGGCTAGTGTTCTGTGATTATGGTTTCAGTGTGTCTGCCCTCTGATGCCCTCTCACAATACCTACTGTCCCCTTGGATTTCTCTTACCTTGGACGTGGGGTATCTCGTCTGCTCCAGCAAAGTGCAGCCACTGCTTCTTACCTTGGACAAGTCACTCCTCCTGACCTTGAACATGGAGTAGCTCCACTAGGCCCACCTATGCCCGTGCAGCTGCCGCTCCTTGGACGTGGGGTAGCTTCTCCTGGCTGCCGCCCCTGACCTTGGACGTGGGGTTACTCATCGGATCTCTGCCCCTGACCTCGGGCATGGGGTAGCTCCTCTTGGCCCCCGCCCCTGACCTCGGATGTGGGGTAGCTCCTCTTGGCCGCCACCCCTGATCTGATTCTTCTTTAGTATGACTTATATTCTAAAAGTATTCTACGAATATTTTCAATACTGGTGGATGCACAGGTGCAGGAGGGCCTAGAGGAGCTATCCCACGTTGAAGATCAGGAATGGTAGCAGTAAGGAGATACCCCTCATCCAAGGTAAGGAGCAATGGCTTTGCTTTCCTGGAGCAGCCATAAAGAGATAACCCAAGCCCAAGGTAAGAGAAACCCAAGTAAGATGCTAGGTGTTGCAAGAGGGCATCAGAGGGTAGACACACTGAAACCATACTCACAGAAAACTAGTCAATCTAATCACACTAGGACCACAGCCTTGTCTAACTAAATGAAACCAAGCCATGCCTGCAGGGCAACCCAAGACGGGCAGGTCATGGTGGAGAAGTCTGACAGAATGTGGTCCACTGGAGAAGGGAACAACAAGCCACTTCAGTATTCTTGCCCTGAACAGTATGAAAAGGAAAAATGACAGGATACCAAAAGAGGAACTCCCCACGTCATTAGGTGCCCAGTATGCCACTGGAGATCAGTGGAGAAATAACTCCAGAAAGAATGAAGGGATGGAGCCAAAGCAAAAATAATACCCAGTTGTGCATGTGACTGGTGATAGAAGCAAGATCCGATGCTGTAAAGAGCAATATTGCATAGGAACCTGGAATGTCAGGTCCATGAATCAAGGCAAATTGGAAGTGGTCAAACAGGAGATGGCAAGGGTGAATGTCAACATTCTAGGAATCAGCAAACTAAAATGGACTGGAATAGGTGAATTTAACCCAGATGACCATTATATCTACTACTGCGGGCAAGAAACCCTCAGAAGAAATGGAGTAGCCATCATGGTCAACAAAAGAGTCTGAAATGCAGTACTTGGATGCAATCTCAAAAACAACAGAATGATCTCTGTTCGTCTCCAAGGCAAACCATTCAATATCACAGTTATCCAAGTCTATGCCCCAACCAGTAATGCTGAAGAAGCTGAAGTTGAACGGTTTTATGAAGACCTACAAGACCTTTTAGAACTAATACCCTAAAAGATGTCCTTTTCATTATAGGGGACTGGAATGCAAAAGTAGGAAGTCAAGAAACACCTGGAGTACCAGGCAAATTGGCCTTGAAATATGGAATGAAGCAGGGCAAAGACTAATAGAGTTTTGCCAAGAAGATGCACTGGTCATAGCAAACACCCTCTTCCAACAACACAAGAGA
>SJYX01000754.1:53314-74432 GCA_006410675.1 Oreotragus oreotragus | reverse complement strand
TTTGAACTGTGGTGTTGGAGAAGACTCTTGAGAGTCCCTTGGACTGCAAGGAGATCCAACAAGTCCATCCTGAAGATCAGCCCTGGGATTTCTTTGGAAGGAATGATGCTAAAGCTGAAACTCCAGTACTTTGGCCACCTCATGTGAAGAGTTGACTCTTTGGAAAAGACTCTGATGCTGGGAGGGATTAGGGGCAGGAGGAGAAGGGGACGACAGAGGATGAGATAGCTGAATGGCATCACTGACTTGATGGACATGAGTTCGGGTAAACTCTGGGAGTTGGTGATGGACATGGAGGCCTGGTGTGCTGCGATTCATGGGGTCGCAAAGAGTCGGACACGACTGAGCGACTGAACTGAACTGAACTGAACTGAATGTACTTCAATTTTAAAAAACTCATTCAATATACATTATTCACTTAGGATGAGTATGGTCAAGGTGCCACACCTTGAGAATATAAAGATGAGTAAGACAATATCCATGTCTCAAGAAATTCATAGTCCAAGACATCAGGAAAACATATTATCATTGTAATAAAATTACTTTTTTAATCTAAGTATATACAGAGTTCATCCATTCATTTCAGTGACTAAGTCTATGATAATTTAATTCGGAATTTTTAAGGTAAGGTAAATTATGAATAGTTGTAGCATCACTGGATATTTAAGCAAACCATAATTAGGATAAAGGACCAATTAATGTTTGAATTTTTCTGATATTTCAGGTAGATAATCATGGTATTAACATCTTATTTCATTTATTTTGCAACAAATTTATAACATAAATATTACTTATGTTTTGAAGATAAGGAAATGGAAAGTGAGAACTTTTAATGACCTTTTAAAGCCACACATCTAGTCAATGAGGGATACAGGATTCATAGCCAAGTCAAATCCTGAGTGAAAGTTTTTTCTACATAATGAGAATACTGTGTTTTTAGGGCAAAAGAGAGAAACAGAGCAATGGTGAAGAAAAGAGAAAGAAAGAATGTGTACATGAAGTCCTTCATATATAGGGGAAGGCAAGTGATTTAGTCAATCTGATAACACAATAAATATGTGACAACCTAGATATCACCAAATTTCCAAGGAACAGGAATTTTAGCCAATATAGGGATAAAAAATGAACTATTTTTTATTCTCTTCTATTACTTTTATAGCCTCAAGTCATCTGGAATATATTACATTTTTATATTATATTACTTTAATTTTAATAATTGTTTAAAAATTATACCACGGAGAACAGGATAGCCATGGGAAGTAGTGAGCCCCACTATCCACAGAACCAATTTTCAGACTCTAAATAAAGTTGGAATGTTATTAGTGTAATTTACTATTGAAAAAGGATAGAATAATTTATCACTTGCACACACTGGCTCTGAGTAACCGTAATGATGAATTTTGTAACACCTCCTTGGAGAATCTTACTCTTTGTCAGTTCAAAATTATTCTTCGCTTAATGTCTCTTTCCCCACAGAGAACCCCTAGGCTGTCTCTTATACACATCTAGATGTGTATAAGAGACAGACTTTGAGGGGTTCAAGACTTCACTGGAGGACGCAACTGTTGATATGATAAACATAGTAAGAGAACTAGAATCCGAATTAAAGCCTGAAGATATTGGCTGTAATTTCATGATAAGACTTGAAAGGATAAGGAGTTCCTTAGAGATGGGCAAAGAAAGTGATTTCTTAAGAAGGAATCTATTAAGAATGATAACATTTTATTCTTTCCAATAAGATGAAATCCAATTATTTTTAATTTTAGAAAGATGATATTTTTTGGAAGATTGGCATCTTTGCCATCGTTGCAATTAATGTTGCCACAGTGCATTATTGCTTTTTGATACCTTTGAGCACTATGTCACTCTCTGGCTTAAAAATTCACTAAAACCTTCTTAGTATGGGATAAAAACTTTGCTACATTTTGGCACTTTTTTGCCTCTTGCAATATCATATCCTTGTTCACATCCAACTTTGCCCTGCATTTATTTTCTACCTATTCTCAAAAACAAAGCAAGACCAAAAAAAAAAAAAAGAAAACAAAAACCAAAACTATTTGTTCTCATATCTCCATAAACATTGTATTGGTCCTAGGGCCTGGAACACTATTCATTTATTCATTCACATTTCTGACACTGTGAATTTCTCCATCAAAATCAAGGTCAAAAGTTGCAACTTTTGTGCAAACGTCCTCCAGCAGAATGGGTACTTACTGCCATGGTATCTTAGTTGTTATAACACCCACCAAACGTTTTCAAAGTATTTTATCACTTATTCAAGCTCCTGAGCTTAGGGACCATGCTGTAGTCTTCTGCACAGCCCTAGCATAGCAGGCAGAATTGGAAAACACATCTTTGTCATCTGCTTTAATAGAATAAAAACTTATATGACATACAAAAGAAAGTAAAAAGCAAAAGTCTGGAAGCTATGAGATTTTTTTTTTTCATTTATTGAGATGGAAACAGAACGAAATTATCCTAACAGAAAGTATTTACTATGTGTTCAGAACCATGCTAAGTGCTTTATATATCTATGTAGACATAATTAATCTTCACATCAGCCTCATCAGGAAGACAGTATTATACCATTTTAATACTGTATTATGTTAAGTAGTTAAGAGGTTAAGTAACTTACTTAAGGTCACTCACTTGGAACACAGAAATTTGATATGAACCCAGTTTTTGAAATCAAACATCACACTCTGTTACCTTTCAAAGGTCCCAGGAAAAGGATCTAGTAGTTTATAAATAGGCATTCACTTAGTTGCACTTGCTATAGTATTAGCTAGAAAATGGTGAGCTGGAGGTAGATCAGATAAAGGAATATACAGATTCTGGTCCTAAATATATTACCAATTATCAGTGAAGCCAAGGTCTCCCAGTTAAAATTTCTGCGACCTCTCATAATGTCCCAGGGTTTCAATTTCCTCATATCTGAGAAGGAACTAATCACAGACCTCATCTCCTGGGACTGGTTTGAAGACAAATTTAGACAACACTCATGAAAGTCTAACCATGGAATCTGCCACCAAAAAAGGTAGAGTTCAAACCAAACAACTGAAAACACTGGCCCTCCCTCTGCTGATTTTTGTCTCTACGGCCACGTTTGACTGGGCAGGAGTTCACATGGCAACCATGGCGACAGAGGGGAGGTTCAATGAATTGGGAAAAAATGGAAGGCGAGGCATTGTGCTCTTTATTCTTACAGGCATTTTTTAAATAAAAAATAACTTGAGTACCAAGGCTGTGTGAGGCAGTCCTACAAATTCCTTGTAGACTCTCTATATTACCTCTTTCCAAGGCAGTCTTTCAGACGTCGTATTAGCCCAGTGATTCACATCCTGTGACTCAGGATGCTGTGTGAGCACTTTGTTCTGAACATCCATGAGACACCGGAAATCTGACCCTGATCTCAATTTCTTCTGCTCCTGCAGGGAAGACAATCAGGTACTGAATTCTTGAATCACAATCTTAGATATTTTCTCTAAGCTTTAGATTTTCTTCTTCCCCCCTAAACTCTTACCTATTTTATTCAATGCTTTTTCCTCTACAAAAGCCTAGCTAAGCAAGAGTTTTAAATTATGCACAACCCAGCAACAGGAAAATGAAAAGAGGTGAAAGACACTTCCCTGACACACTCACCCTCTGCTCCTATGAAACAGGCCTTAGGTCGAAATCATACAGAACCTTTTGTGCCTTTTCTCCTTCCCTTCCCTGAGTAAAGGCTCCTAATTAGAACTCTCTTATAGGATTAAGAGAAAGAAATCCCTGTGTGGCCACCATCGCCAGGATATTGGTGGCCTTTCAACATCCCCTAAAGAGTAAATTTATTACAAGCCAAATTTACTATATCCTCCCCACAGCTTATGAAAACATGTTAAGCTGATTGTTTTACTGTGTGATTTTGAGCTGTAAGAGAAGGAAATACTTATACAAGGAGACAGATTTAGAGAAAATGGTTTGTTTTTACATCATCAAGTAACATTCAATGTCTTAGTCTATGTAACAGTTACTCAAATTCCCTTGATGCTTTCCTACCACATCCTGAGTCTTCTCTCCCTAAAGCAAACTGAAAGTACAACTGAAAACAAATCAAATATTTATCAACCTAAAGAGCTCTTCTCTTGTCCCCAGGGAATAGCCACAGGGAGAAATGAAATAACATATTTTGAGAAACTACTCAATATACAATACAGTAACACATTTGTAGTCCATCTTGGATATTCACCAGTAAGAGAGATGTAGTACATATTTTTTTTTTCCTTTTCAGATTCTTTTCCATTATAGGAACATATATTAAGCATGATGCTCATCAGCTATGACAGTAAAACTGCTGTTGGTAATTATTCAAAAATCTCAGAGAACAGGAGAGTTTCCTGAAGACTGAAGATGAGGAAAAGTGAATTTGTAAGTTTATCTCCAACTCTACAATACAATTCTATACTGGATTATTATGCAGAGTTTGTAAATATTTTTTAAAAATTAGTGATTATTAGAAGCTTACATGGGTTTATAAGAAATTGTGTCAACAAAATTTCTTTTTATTCAGATAGCCTTAGGTGTTATTTTAAAGACAGTAAGTCTCAATTGAGACAGTTCCTTACTAATAGAATGAAAGCATGTAGAACAGAGGATGCATTGTTAGATAGCTTTAAAGTTTAAGCACAGACCACAGTTAACATGAATCATTGCTTCAGTGCCAAACTAGAGGGAGATTTCTGGCAGGTTGTTGAACTCCATCCTGTTCAACACTTTAGGTAAAAACGCAGAAGATATAGAAGACTCACTTATTAAAGTCATGGATGATACTGGGCAAAGTGGCTAAGCTAGTTAGGTTGGATCACTGATTCAAGGTTTAAAAAGGCATCATGGGAAAGAGCTAATTAGGCATCATTTAGTTAATTTTTTAAGTGCCTACTATATGCAAGGCACAGTGGAACACACAAATGTCTCTCTCAATGTTTGCCAATCTTTCACAATTGGGATTATACAAATTATTAGCTAAAAATACTAATTTGGGTATGCCATTCTAGAAACCCTAAATGAGAATAATTTCTGTGGGCAGTTATAGGAAAACCACTGCTTTTTTAAAGCATGTCAGTTAATTTTTATCATCGTAAAGATTTGTGGTAATACTGTTCTATATGAAATAGTTGTTGACCTCAAAAAATTTGCAGAGGGGAAGAGAAGTAACTCATAAAATATTTGTGAAAGTTCTGCATATATTAAATGGCTATACACATTACACATTCAATGGTATATACATCAGAAAGTCAAAATACAGAAAGGATTCTAAATGTTAAAAAGTTATTTTTCTTGGGGATGTTAACAAACACAAAATTGCAACTGCTACTTAAATCTTTTATTTTTTAAAAATTTATCCCCATATCTATTTTAAAGGTAAATGAAAGTGGCTGATGTAGCACTTCAGGTGGAAGAGTATGTCCTTTTAATGTTCATCTCAGTGGTTTTTCTTTTAACCTAAATGTGTGGTTAAAGGATATACTCATTTACTGAACCAAAACCAAAAGTAAAGGTAGTCCAGATGATCTGAGACACATCAGTCACACTTTACTACAGCTGTGAAATCTGTGTGAACATAGGAAAAGCTGGATGAAAAAGGCCAAGTGGTCAATGAAATCAGATAAAATGGCATGAAACTATCATTCTTGTGCATAAGATGACACTCATCTGAAGTCTGAAAATGGAGATACACCCAAGTTGGTGAGTCTGTAAAGTGCTATGGCATTTCCTATTCTCCTTGGCAGACTAACTTTATTTCTCAAGTCCTGAGCTACAGACTCAGTACTTTCTTAGGTTTTCTCGATCAGTCCTCTGAATCAAGGACAGGATCAGTCATCAGATTCAGCAGGTCTGACTGAGCCTGCTCAGAGTGCTGTTATCACAAAATCTCCTCCCTCTAGAGTCAGGACTGTTACTTGGATTTACCCAGCAACCATTTTCAATCCAATCCCTGTAAATCAAAAGCCCAGAGTGTGAAGTAGCATTGGGCATATGATTTTCTTTTGTGTAAGGGAAATATTGTTTTTTACATTGTTATTACAGTCAAGAAGCATAATAAAGGAGGCAGAAAACAGTGATAATAGGGGAGGAACAAAAGAAGAAAAAGTAGTCACTATGACGAAAAAATATGGATTGGAAATTTTCAGCCCCAAATTAAGGAAAACCATGCATATAAGATATAGTCAGTGTTATCGGGTATTTGAAAAGATAATAGGATAAAATGGTCTGACAATCTTTTTAGCCACAATATGTAAGACAGTTAAGTTGTTCTAAATGACACATTTATTTAGAATTATTAAGCACCATCTTTGGTGGTTCAGAGGTTAAAGTGTCTGCCTCCAATGAGGGAGACCCAGGTTCGATCCCTGGGTCGGGAAGATCCCCTGGAGAAGGAAATGGCAACCCACTCCAGTATTCTTGCCTGGAGAATCCCATGGACGGAGAAGCCTAGTAGGGTTACAGTCCACAGGGTCGCAAAGAGTCGGACACGACTGAGCGCTTCACCTTCACCTTCCTTCCTAAGCACCATCTTATTACTTGAGTTTTCAATAAGACAGTTTACAATCACTTTGAGAATGCTCTGTACACATTTAAGAATGCATTTTGGATCACTGCATAGAGAGAAAAGTGGGATGGTTTTATGCATTATTGTTTCAAATTAAATAATAATGATGGCACTAAATATTATTATAAAAGCAAATATATAAACTTATTAGTAAATAAACATTACCTTGGAAAAGCAGCCTAGAAAAGTAGAAAGTTTACATTGCTACACCAGCTCAGTCACAGCTTCAACTGACACAACAGAAGTATAATAATTTTTTTATTAAAGTAGGGAGTAAACGGAATGTTCTCGGAGAAGAGTGCAGGCCGTCTGCCCCGAAGGCATATCCCGGAAGGCAGTACCACTGAGGTGTCCTCAATCTCTGAAGCAACTGAAGAAGGTCCAAAAATATCCTGCTGCTTAAACACGCTGATTTTTTTTAAAACCTGGTGTGATTTATGCAGAGAATCATCAAAAGTCTAATTTACATACATTTAAAGGACACCGTGGAAAATTATTAACCAAACACATCACAATGCAGAGAGCGCGGATGTTGACTGAGGATTTTTAGATCCTTAGATGGAAAACTAGGAGGTTAAATAAGTACCTTGGGTTGACAGGAGAAAATAGAAAACAGGAAAGAAGAGAGGTGGGAGGGAGGATGGGAGGGAGAGAGAACCAGAGAAAGCGTGTGTTTGGGGGGTGCTCTCAATGCGATGCTTCCTATAAGTGTTGTTAGTCGCTCGGTCGTGCCCGACTTCTTTGTGACCCCATGGACTGCAGCCCACCAGGCTCCTCTGTCCATGAGATTTTCCAGGCAAGGATACTGGAGTGGGTTGCCATTTCCTTCTCCATTATATCCTAAAGTCATGTGAAATAATGAGTTCTTTATTCCTTTTTCTCTATTTTTTTATGAGTGAATACTCACGTTGCTTACTATCCATCATCTTGAAATATATTAAAATGATTACAGTACTGTGTGCATGTTGTAACACGTATCACCGAGCTCTAGTTTAAAGAGTTACAAGGAGAGGAATGTTGGCCTGAGAAATCACACTAAATTCCAATCAAGATTGCACTTCCCATCACGGATGCATATGGGGGAAACCTCAAATGAAAAGTCATAAATATATCACACATTTTTAAATAACTTACAGGAATACCTAACTTAGTGGAAATTTTCTGGAGGTTTGAATATTCAAGGTCATTACCGGTTATCCTGAAACTCTTTTAACATACTCTTTATATTTCCTCACAATGACTTAGGAGTTGACTCTTGATGAATGGAATCATTTTGTTCTACTTGATTATACTTCAAGGACAATAAATAGAATAAGACATTTGGATTTGGGTTTCAAACAAGTGGAGCATTACTTGATAACTTCTTGAAATTAAATCAGGAATCATTAACTTATGTTTGTCTTTTTCCTTCAAGCTATAGATAACTTCCTTGAAAGGAAAATTCTCAAAACAGTACCTTTCCGCTATTTATTTTAAAAGAATGCACACAGAGAGTTATTAGTTAATACTGGCCGAGTGTCCCAGTAAATGAGTTAAAGAACAGTTAAGACAGGGGGCTGCCTTAGAGACTGGATTCAAGACCTAGAAAGCAAATCCACACACTTAATTGTAACCAAGATGTTCTCTAGATAGCACCATTGTTCAATTGTAATCGACAGTTTTAATCTAATTACCCATCATTGGACTTCTCAGTTTGTTTGTTTTTTTCTTTTCACTCAGAATAGAATACAGTTAAGACAAATGCTAGTTTAGCAAGATCTCCCCTACCTGTTCCCAGTTCTTCCAGATTGAAAATAATCACATGTAATACTTATTTGCACAGTACCTTCACATTCCTGCATATATTTGGAGAATTCCATTTCCCGAGGACAAACCCTCAGTCACAACCTATCCAAAGAACTGTTTCCGGCTAACAGATAGGCCTCCTATACTAATGCCAGTGCTGATCTAAAGTAGAGAGAGCTGAGAGCTAAACTAAAAAGGACTCAGGAAATAAAGCATGGGCTGTTGTAGCCTTTATAAGTGACTGGCTAGATGCGTCTTCAAAAGTTATAGGAAATGACACCTAATAGCCCTATTTTGATATAAAACAGTGGCATACATTGAAATACACATATATCTGTCTTTTATCCTCTTCCTATGTTTATATTCCAAGATATAAGAATGTTTTCTCAAGCATAAATGTGTAGATATATTAACCTATTTTTACATAAAAGCTATTCAAAATGCAATGTAAATACAGAAATATGTCATTTTATTGCTTCTTCATAAAGCATTATACTTCAACATGTATAACGTATGCATTAATAAATACAAAAAAATAACATAAGTACATTTTTAAGATTATGCATATAAGAAGCAAAAATGTAAGGTAAAAGATATATATAGGTCACATCAGGTTAGAAGAATCGAACATGAAGTGAATAAAATTGTATTATAACTGAAAGCAGAAATTTAGAAGCAGAAAATACTATTAAAGGAAGCTTTCACAAAACCAACATCCTTTTGCAACATAATAGAAAATTAGCAATACCCTGTCCATCAATTTGGAAGGCTTGGCTAATATCAAAATTACTTCTCATCACCACTAGGTGGCTCACTCTCTATATTTATGTCTCAGCAGAGATGTCTCTGTGGCCCCCAGAGGTTAGAGGCAAAGAGATTTTCACTAGAGAGAACAGAAAGGAGAAAAAAAAGGATGTCTTCAAAGCAAAATTAAAGTCTTGACAAGGAAATAATCTGGGTTATCCCCCATACATTTTCGTTAGAATTAACTTTACATAACAGAATAATTAGCAGAGTTGTTCTTAGACTAGAGACATTTAGAAAGCCAGATGGAAACCTAATAACTAGTCTACACCCATGTCCAAATATTCTCATATACTTTTCAAATACATTCAAACTATGAGAAAGATACCCAGCAGGAAAAAAAAGAGTGAGAGAGAGAAAGAAAAGTACCACTTTAAAGTTTAAAAAAATCACATTATTTACTTTTAATTGTATTTGAAATATGAGTGGAAGAAAAGAATTGAGGAAATAAAAATAAGCCAATAAAGACAGGAAATTTAACATGGAGAGGAAATTCACTTTCCTAGCTTTGCAAGATGGCTCTTTGCAATGAATTTCTCCACCGAATGGCATTTTAGCAGAGAGAATATAAAGGACAGTAGCCACAGTAGCTTGTAACACCATCCAATGTATTGCTATAAAAAGCTTTACCATCTGGATCCTAATTCTATTCAATATTGAAACTGTAGAGCATTTTCTTCTCCTCATTCTAATTTACAGCTACCACTCCATGCAGCCCTGAAGGGTGCATACAATATGCCATTGTTAGAGCTAGTGTATAATCCAAGGCAATTTGGAGAAAATCAGCTTGTGCTGATGGTTTCCTTGCTATTTAGCACCTGTTTGCATTCCATGAAAGCTTATAAGTTTTGCTTGTTATTTCTTTTCCCTTCTCTTTATTTTGCCTTGGTCAGTATAGGGTTGCAAAGTCATATGCATGTTTAGAAATGTCTGTGGACAGCACCATCCACCGTACTCCACTGACTGCCGAGAACTGAAGTGTATGGGATGTGACAGCAACGAACATTCACCTGCTTCTTTGAATTAATCTATAGTGTTCATCTGGCCTTTATTTTTGAAAATCTCCCAAGACACTGACTCACCAGGCTACCCAGGAAAGGCTATCAGATACAAAGGAGGGAAAAAGTGTTTTAAAATTAAGAAGCTTCGTGACAAGGAGCCAGCAGTGACAGAGGATCATCACCTCTGGCTCCAAATAAAATGAAATTGATTCCCTCTCAGCAGAGACAGCTCTGAATGGTGATCCATAATGTGCAAGCAACTGGCTAACTCTTTACCTGCCTCACAAGGCTATGTGAGAAAGGAGGTGGGCTGGGGGAAACCAAGAATGAAAAAAGATATCTCGACAATTACCTTTCACCTTCTCAGAAGGCCTGGTTAAGATCCCATCTTTGGATCTCTTACGTTGCTTGTTGAATTGGGCATCGCTGGCAAAAGAAAAACAAGAGTGTTTTCTTCCTCCCTCCAAGATTCCATTCCAAGGACACACTACTCACATGACCTGAAAAAAAATGTATGTATATGTGTCCTTCACTCCCTTGCTGCTTCTGATCTCCTGACTTTACTAGGGCAAGAGCGATACCTTGGGCTGAGCCATCCACTGCCATAAGCAGCATGGAAAAAGTAACATGACGGGTTTATTCCAAGTTTGAATATGAGTCCAGGTGTGAAGCAGCAAAACTAAATCCTGCTTTCCTGGTGTGTTTGTTACTTGATAGCACCTTGTAGGATCTATTTTGCCAAATTTCTTTAAGAGCAGTCAATCTAAACACCATCAATATTATGGGAGCTGAAAACAATGACAGGAAAGATATTTAAGTATTTGTCACAAACTGAAGATCTCTATTGAGCACTTCAGAGGGATCAGTTGTATTAAACATTAATGACAGGTGAAGAAGGCGACTCTGTTTTCCCTCTGCCTTCAAAAGAAGCAGCAGATAATCTCAAAGGTGTTTTGCGTGCTTTTGTTTGGAAGGCTTTGGGTTTTGGGGGGGTGTGTTTTTGTTTCAAGGAGTGGTTTGTTAGTTTGGATTTTTCTCAAAGGATTATCAAAGGAAAGTATCTGGCTGGCCAAGCTTGAAAATTCCTGAGCCCACATGTTCTCTTTACTTTCAAGCATAAACCTAGGTCTGCCTAAAGTCATGAGCCATGCTCCCATATAAAAAATTAGGTCATCCACATCAAGACAGACATGACATCAAGACATGAGGTAGCTTAGTAGCACTTTGCAGAGGGAATAAAACAGAGACTAACTTTTATAAGTGCAGCAGAATACAAACTGCTGTCTATGAAAACAGTCACAAAACCTCACATTCTTTAATTTTCTGCTTATACACAAACTCCTTTCAAACCTCACTTTTGAACTCAATGATAACTCAGAGGTATTGTGAGCCTGATTTGCATATAGGATGCCTGTCTCCTAAAAAACATTTTCCTTATGGTTGTTTCAACTCAGTTGCCTAAATTATGGCTAGTATTTTCTCACAAAACTTCCTGTGGGATGATGTGCATGAAACTAGTAAAGTGAATATTAAGGGATGGAGATGTTAAAATGTTGTTCTGTTAGTTTTTTTGGTTAAGAATTTTGGCTAAAAACACAACTCAAGAAAGGTTAAGATCAATAACCTACAGATGAATATCACTAAGGCGAGGGTATTCAAATCAAGACACCATAGTCCTGTTTGGAGTTTTACAAAGATAGATCTGTTAAGTTAGAATGCGCGCCTAGAACCCGAGCTTATTTTAGGAGAAGAAATCTCCTCCAGTTAATTCTTTACCTTGTCAAATAATTAATTTCCCCAGCTTATCACAACAGACAGTTTTAGCTCAACCAAAAACTCTGGGCTTCAAAGCCGCATTACCCCAATATGTATAAGAGCTCAGAAAGATGAAAAGACATTTGCTTCCTGCCTTTCTCTCACAAAAACAGCAATTTGCATGAATATTAAACTTCTGTGATTCAGCAACTTTCACTCCGGTCTACATCACAGAATGTTAAATGCCGGGGAAGAGTTTGAATCACTTGGCTTTTATTTTTGAAGACTGATGTCTGTTTTTCACAGCCAGAGAAGAGAATAAAGGTTTTTAAATCACACATGCAAAGTTGCATAACAATAGTCAACTAACTCAAAAGGTGAGAAATGCTCACGTGCTCAATCTACATTGAGTTCCATATTTGCAGAATATCCTGCAAGGGTGGGGAGACAGTTGAGTTACCATCTGCATCCAAACTTTAATCAGCAAAACCACTCCTGAACTATCAAGCCTTTACCGTGCTGCTTCCACTAGTGAAAAAGTCTCAGAGTAAATGCTGTGATTGAGAACGTTTTCCTTACGTAAAAGAAGAAATTGCAAGCGCCTACCTGAACGCGGGTGGTGAGGTCGCTGGCACATTAGGAGAGATGACTAGGAAGCGGGCTTACCTTCTGCAGGGAACAGCCTCCTCCCCGGGCTGCCTGGCTTTTGGAAGAGGGTGTCCTCTTGCCAGGAGCTGGGGAAGCAGCAGGGAAGAAATAGCTGTCTGTCACTAGTTGTGACAGTGGCGTGTCACCGGGTCCCTCGGAAACTGGGCTCCAGGGTCCTCTAACACACCAGCCAGTAGCCGCTGGTCCCCATTCTAGGATGCTGGGACTGCAGTTACTAACGCCGCCTCACTTGAGGGGAAAGCGCTGCTGCGTGTGTCTGTGTGTGTGTGAGCACCAACTGCCAGCTCCAGGCTGAGCCACTGTGTTCTGCATACTCAAAATGCTCCTGCAGGGAGGAGGCTCCTCTACCAGGACCCCATCCTCCCCTGCAGGCTTGAGGAATCAGTCCACTGACCTTGTTGCTGGGGCTGCTGGATGAACTACTCACTCATCAATAGATTTAACAATCAGTCAAATAAAGGAGACGGGATCAAGTCTTAGAAATGAATTCTTTCCTCATAAACACTGAGATTAATAAACAAAAAAGATATCTCTATTCAACATTTTATAGGGTTGATTTTTTTTCCCCTTTAAGCTCCCATGTCTTTAGCGTAAAGTCTAATGGATGAGTTCAAGAGTTTAAAAACTTTTTTAAAAAAAAGTTTAAAAAGCAAAAATAAAAAACCACTTTCCAGGTTGTTTCCCTAAGCAGTATGAGGCTCTTACCTAGAAGGCAATTCAGAATATTTATCGCACAGAGACCCATCAGATGCAGACTTGGTTTGTAAAAACCAAATCATGATGGTTTAAACTAATAAAGTACTTTCAAATTCAGGGATTCTATTTCATGGATGTTAATATTTGGGAATAGAGGCAGTTTCTGAGTTCCAATCCAACTCCAAACCTATTTAAACACTAATCCAATGCCAAGTATGGGGAAAGTCTTGCACTCTGAGCGAGTTACTTAGAGTGCACATGTAAATATTTTTAAACCATAAAGGGTTAACTGTAAACCATAAATTACAGATTTTTTTAAAACTGCCAAAAAATTGCACACGGCTTATGAGACACAAAGGAGCTTTCCAAGGGTCTAACCTCTAAATGATATAAAAGGTTTCATTGCTGAACTTGGAGCTTTTCTCCTTGATTTCAGACTCTAGAACCAATGCATCCATGAAGCCAGAACGGAACTTGCCCTTGAATATATATTGCTCACCATGCCCTATATCGGCAAAAAGGAATGAAACGCTGGAATTACCTTCCCTCAATTTAGAGTCTGCCCTCGCAATATTAGACCAAACTCACATCGAGAAATGCAACACAGGAGAGAAGAGCAGAAATGAGAATCAAGGTACTTAGCCTCAGTCTGCTCTGCATGCCGTCTCTTGATCCCTGAGCTTTGGACTCTGACAGTGATGGTAGGAATGATGGTGATAATGACCACCACTGCTGCCAGCACCACAGCAAACACACAATGACACCTAATATTTACTGAGTGCTTTTTGACTTACCAGGCACTTTCTAAGCAGCTTGAATTTTTTAATATTTTTAATCTTCACAATGATATTATGAGGTAAATGATAATAGTATGAGCCTCATTTTATAGATTAGGATGGCTAGACTGAGGAGAACTGGAAAGGGAAACAAGCTTACCTTTAAAATTGGAGAATAACCTCAAACATGCAGGAAGGTCACAAAGGAAAAAGAATAATACAAAATACTTGAATGTCCTTTGCTTAGATTTATCTACCATCAGCATTTAGCCCATCTGTTTTATATTTGATCTACAGACAGAGAGAAAGAGATAGATGGGAGTTATCTGAGGGTAATATACATATATCATGCCCCTTTAGTCATTATTTCACTGTACATTTTATTAGTAGTGATATTTCTCTATACGATCAAGGACTTTCGTCAACCTCAGTAAATTCAACACTAATACAGACTTAATCTAATTTATTGTCCATTTTCCAATTTGCCACTTGAACTAGTCATTTTCTTCATAGAATTTTCCCTATAGGAGAGTACCCAATCTGGGGTCAGTTGTTGCGTTTAGCTGACACGTCTCTTTGGTTTCCTTTAATCCAGAAATTCCATGACTGTTCTTCGGCTTTCATGGCATTTTGGAGAATTTCTCTCTCTGTTTCTTAATAAACTATTCCCAGTTTTGCATTTGCTTTATGTTTCCTAATGATTAGACTCATAGTATATCTTTTTGTTGGACTGACCTTTCATGTAATGCACAAATGGCATCTTATTGCAGTCTTTTTTTTTTTTTTAAGTCTGCTTTCTGATACTTTACGGCTCCCCCATGCTTGCTTCTGGTTTCTTTTCCTGGTTTTTATTTATCCCTTCCTTTTCATTCTGTGTATCTCCTTAGAGCTGAAGTTTTCCATGGGCAGCATGTAGATGGGTTTTGTATTTTTATCCATTAAGCCACTTTTTTATTTATTCATTGAAGCATTTAGTTACTTTTATGTAAAGTAAATATGTATGGGTATATACCTACTGACATTTGATTGTTTGGGGGTTGTTTTGTAGTTATTCTCTGTTCCTTTTTCTCTTGCTCTCTTTCCTTGTGGTTTGATGCCTTTCTTTCGTGTTACATTTAGATCCATTTCTCATTATTTATGTGTATTTACTACAGATTTTTACTTTGTGGTCACCATGAAGCTCACTTATATCAGTTGTATATGTAAAAGGTTTAAGTTGATAACAAGTTAGGTTTGAACCACATTCTGCCGCTGCTGCTGCTAAGTCGCTTCAGTGGTGTCCGACTCTCTCTGACCCCATAGACGGCAGCCCACCAGGCTCCCCCGTCCCTGGGATTCTCCAAGCAAGAACACTGGAGTGGGTTGCCATTTCCTTCTCCAATGCATGAAAGTGAAAAGTGAAAGTGAAGTCGCTCAGTCGTGTCCGACTCTTTGCGACCCCATGGACTGCAGCCCACCAGGCTCCTCCGTCCATGGGATTTTCCAGGCAAGAGTACTGGAATGAGATGCCATTGCCTTCTCCCTGAACCACATTTTAAAACTGCACAATTTTAGTCCCCTTCTCTCACATTTTATTTTTTATGTCACATTTTATTTCCTTTTTATTTTGTGTATACCTTTACTAATTAGAGAAGAAAACGGCAACCCACTCTAGTATCCTTGCCTGGGAAATCCCGTGGACAGAGAAGCCTGGCAGGCTACACTCCATGGGGTTGCAAAGAGTCAGACGTGACTTAGTGACTAAACATACCCACACCTTTACTAATTGTTGTAATTATAGTTATATTTAGCCATTTTTGTCTTTAACCTTCATATTAGCTTTAAAATTGATTAACAGCTATCAAACGACACAATAACTGAACTCCTGGATATCCCAGAGAAACAGACTTACATAAACACAAAAGTGTGTACATGAGTGTTTATAAAAGTTTCATATACGATAGTCAAAAATTGGAAACACCTGTGATGTACATTAACAGACAATAGTTAAATTATAGCCTATCTCATAGTGTATTACTCAGAAATAGCACTGAGTAAAATTGATATAATTACTTTTAATGGAATTCACTTAGAATTATGATTCACTTGGAGCTTATAGTTGTGTATAATGTAATGAATGGATATAATTGCATTTTTTTTCCAATGGCTATTTAGTTGTCCTAACAACGATTAAAATTATATTTTTATCTAGTGACTGAGATATCAAATTTGTCACATACTGTATTTCTAAATATGCTTGTATCTATTTCTGAATTTACCATTTTATTGCATTAGTCTGTCTAATCAAGTACCTGTACTATAAACCTTTACTTACAAAGGCATTATAATGTTTTTAACAACTTGCATTTTTTTTTGCCCAAAAATTGTTCAGTAGAAAATTTTTAATTTCCTGATTCATTTTTAATATTTTTAGTCATAATTATCTATAATTCATTTATAATAAATTGGATTTCCCTGGTGGAATTAAATTTGAAGTATAAAATTTGAAAAAAATTTGATGATACCAGTGGAAACCATCACCTCAGTCAAAAAAATAAGTATATCATACACCCATCCTTGAAAAGGTTCTTACAACCCTTGTATTTCCTGCATCCTGCTTTCTTCTGTCTACAATTCCTTCCATCATCAGACAAATACTGATCTGATTTCCTTCACTCGAGATGAGTTTGCAGTTTCCAGGATGTTATACAGTTAAATGTATACAATATGTGTTCATTTTTCTGACTTTTTTCAAGGGACCTAAAGGCTTTTGAGATTTAAGCATAGTGTTGTAGGTATCAGCCGTTCATTTCTTTTTATTGCTAAGCAGCATTGTATTATACAAATATATCATAAATTACTTTTCTATTCACTGGTTGATGAACATTTGAGTTGTTTTGGTTTTCCCTCATCTTTTGTATTTTACATAACGAGGGGAAACCAAACAGAAAAAAGTAATGAAAGTTTATAGATGAGAAGATGTGTTAATACCATCCTTAATCTCAGACNAGCCGTTCATTTCTTTTTATTGCTAAGCAGCATTGTATTATACAAATATATCATAAATTACTTTTCTATTCACTGGTTGATGAACATTTGAGTTGTTTTGGTTTTCCCTCATCTTTTGTATTTTACATAACGAGGGGAAACCAAACAGAAAAAAGTAATGAAAGTTTATAGATGAGAAGATGTGTTAATACCATCCTTAATCTCAGACATGATTGTTTACATAGAAAGTCCTAAAAATTAACAAAGAAATTCCTAAAATTAATAAGCCAGTTTACAAAGATCCAGAATGAAAGTTCATTTTTAAAAGATCAATTGTATTCTACACACCAAAAACAGCAAACAGTTGGAAAATATTTTTTTTTACATTCAAGATGGCTTCAACATATGTAAAGTACAGTGAAATAAATTTAACAAAGGAGGGGGAAATTATTACACTGAAAAATACAAAATATTGCTTAGGTAAATTAGACCCAAGTAAAAGGACAGACTGAAAGTGCTCATGGGGAAGAAAGCTAAATATTACTAATATGAAAATTCACCCATGATTAATCTATAGGTTTGATGCAATCTCAATAATAATCACTGCTGGATTTTTAATAGGAATTGATAAGCTAAATCTAATATAAGAAGGGAAATGCAAACAACAGAATCGACCAAACAGATGAAAAAAGAATAATAAAGCTCTAGGACAAATACTATTTGACTTCAGCTTTTCAATGAAGCTACAGTAATCAGGATAGCTTTGNGCTAAATCTAATATAAGAAGGGAAATGCAAACAACAGAATCGACCAAACAGATGAAAAAAGAATAATAAAGCTCTAGGACAAATACTATTTGACTTCAGCTTTTCAATGAAGCTACAGTAATCAGGATAGCTTTGCACTTGTTTACAATTATAAAATAGATAAAACTGCAACCAAATAGAGAATCAGTAAACAGATCCACACTTGTAATTTGCTCAAAGGCATCAATCAACTCACATTGAAAGTAAAATATTTTTGATAATTGATGCTAAAGAATGGGTTATCATTACAAAAAGAAGGGGGAAAAGACTCCTTACTTTCTCACAGGTATACTCAATTAAATTAAGATGGATCAGACCTCTGAGTGGAAATGCCAGACATAAAATTTTAGTAGAAATCATGAGATGACCTATAGCGAAGCAAAGACTTCTAGGTGAACCACAGAAAGCAATAACAACCACAAAGCAAGTGCTGTGTTCCTCTAAGAAGAGATATCTTCCTTAAGGCGGATTCTTAGAAGTAGAATATGGTTCAGAATATGATGCACATCTTAAATAAATATGCTATTTCAGTACTTTGGAAATTCTCCCCATAAATACCCAGAGAATTTGGAACTTAGGAATTTCTCTTGCCTCATGACTATGAATGAAGTATTTAAAGAATGACAACTATCTCTGGCCAGAGAGCTAGCAGGCTGGCAACAGAGAACAGTGGGACTGACTACAATTACCAAATTTATAATTAAAATACTTCAATCAACCTACATGAAATAATGAAGTGGCACAGGATGGAAACGAGGTGTTTGGGGCATAAGAAAGAACAAGAGCTCAACTAGTGACATTCATGTCAGGACGAAAAGTAGGTGCTTGTGAAGAGAAATACTGCAGCGGAGTATGAGTGAAGTCGCCCAGTCGTGTCCGACTCTGTGCGACCCCGTGGACTGTAGCCCACCAGGCTCCTCCATCCATGGGATTCTCCAGGCAAGAATACTAGAGTGGGTTGCCATTTCTTTCTCCAGGGGATCTTCCTAACCCAGGGATCAAACCTAGGTCTCCTGCATTGCAGGCAGACGCTTTAACCTCTGAGCCACCAAAAAAGAAAAGAAAGAGAGGAAAGTTGGTTGCTGCCATAAAGAAGAGAAGAATATAAACTTAATAAATACAGGGTAAAGGGATGTGCTGTGTTTTTTTCATTGATATATCTACAGAAACTAGTTAGAGTCTAGCACAGAAAAGAAAGAGAGGAAAGTTGGTTGCTGCCATAAAGAAGAGAAGAATATAAACTTAATAAATACAGGGTAAAGGGATGTGCTGTGTTTTTTTCATTGATATATCTACAGAAACTAGTTAGAGTCTAGCACATAGTGGGCACTCAATAAATTTTTCCTAAGCAAAGGAGACACAGATATAAAGAACAGAATTTTGGACTCAGTGGGTGGAAGTGAGGGTAGGATGATTTAAGAGAAGAACACTGAGACATGGGTATTACCGTATGTAAAATAGATGCCCAGTGTAAGTGTGATGCTTGAAGCAGGGCACTCAAAGCCCATGCTCTGGGACAACCCAAAGGGATAGGGTAGGGAGAGAGATGGGAGGTGGGGGTTCAGGATTTGGTGGGACACATGTATATACCTAGGGCTGATTCATGTTGATACATGGCAAAAACCCATCACAATATTGTAAAGAAATTATCCTTCAATTAATGAATAAATTTAAATTTTTTTTAAAGAAAATGAATTAATGCAAAGGAAATAAACAGACCTTGAGCACCTCATATATTGAAACTCTATGAATTCTTTCAAATTAAGAAACAATCGTGTGTGGTTAAGGACAAGTCATTTTACTTCAAACCTGTTACCAGTACTACCATCAATGTGACCTCAGTTACAATAATTCCTCTGAGCTTCTGTGTGTCATCTGGAAAAATGAAGACGCTAATAACAAAATGATGTTATTACTAAGGGACTTCCCTGGTGGCTCAGTGGTAAAGAATCTGTCTGTGGTGAAGGAAACATAAGTTCAATCTCTGGGTTGGGAAGATCCCTTAGAGAAGGAAATGGCAGCGCACTCCAGTATTCTTGCCTGGGAAATCCCATGGACAGAGGGGCCTGGTGGCCTACAGTCCATGGGATCTAAAAAGAGTTGGACACGGCTTAGCAATTAAACAACAAAAATGTGTTATTATAATGGTTTAAAAGATTATCTATAAAAAGCACAGAGCCATTTGTTACATAGAATAAGTTCTATGTAAAACTGGTAGCTATTAATTTTATTAAAATATTCTACTTCATCTGGTTAACCGCTTGGTATTTATTATCTAAGGTGTGCCAAACATTATGATACTGATGCAGGAAAAAAAGGTCAGGCTTCCTCTTTATGGCTTGACTATGAATTGTAAAACTAAATTCTCTTGAGTCATGGAATGTTTCTCTTTATGACTTCTGTGTCATGAATGTACTTTCAATTTTTCAGTGTCTGTCACATGTTAGCTACCTGGTAAATATTTACTCTTGAAGTACATACATTATTATTTGCTTATACTTTTATCTCCTATGATGTGACCTGCAGACACTGAAGCTAAATGGTTCTATGAAGCCCTACAAGACCTTCTAGAACCAACACCCAAGAGATGTTCTTTTCATTATAGGGGAATGGAATGCAAAAGTAGGAAGTCAAGAAATACATGGAGTAACAGGCAAATTTGGCCTTGGAGTACAGAATGAAGCAGGACAAAGGCTAACAGAGTTTTGCCAAGAGAACACACTGGCCATAGCAAACACCCTCTTCCAACAACACAAGAGAATACTCTACACATGGACATCACCAGATGGACAATACTGAAATCAGATCGATTATGTTCTTTGTAGCCAAAGATGGAGTTCTATACAGTCAGCAAAAACAAGACTGGGAGCTGACTGTGGCACAGACCATGAACTCCTCATTGCCAAATTCACACTTAAATTGAAGAAAGCAGGGAAAACTACTAGACCATTCAGCTATAACCTAAATAAAATCGCTTACAATTATACAGTGGAAGTGACAAATTCAAGGTGTTAGATCTGATAGAGTGCTTGAAGAACTATGGACGGAGGTTCATGACATTGTACAAGAGACAGGGACCAAGACCATGCCCAAGAAAAAGAAATGCAAAAAAGCAAAATGGTTGTCTGAGGAGGCCTTACAAATAGCTGTGAAAAGAAGAGAAGTGAAAGGCAAAGGAGAAAAAGAAAGATATACCGATTTGAATGCAGAGTTCCAAAGAATAGCGAAGAGAGAGAAGAAAGACTTCCTCAGGAATCAATGCAAAGAAAT
>SJYX01000754.1:30208-53125 GCA_006410675.1 Oreotragus oreotragus | reverse complement strand
CAAGATTGCCAGGAGAAATATCAATAACTTCAGATATGCAGATGACACCACTCTTATGGTAGAAAGCAAAGAAGAACTAAAGAGCCTCTTGATGAAAGTGAAAGATGAAAGTCAAAAAGTTGGCTTAAAACTCGACATTCAGAAAACTAAGACTATGGCATCTGGTCCCATCAATCCATGGCAAACAGGATGGGGAAACAGCTGAAACAGTGAGAGACTTTATTTTCTTTGGGCTGCAAAATCACTGCAGATGGTGACTACAGCCATGAAATTAAAAGATGCTTGCTCTTTGGAAGAAAAGTTATGATCAACCTAGATAGCATATTAAAAAGCAGAGACATTACTTTGCCAACAAAGGTCCATCTAGTCAAAGCTATGGTTTTTCCAATAGTCATATATGGATGTGAGAGTTGGAGTATAAAGAAAGCTGAGCACCAAAGAATTGATGCTTTTGAAATGTGGTGTTGGAGAATGCTCTTGAGAGTCCCTTAGACTTCAAGGCGATCCAACCAGTCCATCCTAAAGGAAATCAATCCTGAATATTCATTGGAAGGACTGATGCTGAAGCTGGAGCTCCAATACTTTGGCCACCTGATGTGAGGAACTGATTCATTGGAAAAGACCCTGATGCTGGGAAAGATCAAAGGCAGGAGGAGAAGGGGACGACAGAGGATGAGATGGTTGGATGACATCAGTGACTCAATGGACATGAGTTTGAGTAAACTCTTGGTGTTGGCGATGGACAGGGAGGCCTGGTGTGCTGCAGTCCATGGGTTTGCAGAGTCAGACACAATTGAGTGACTAAACTAAACTGAAGATATGAAGAGCGCAAGGTCAGTGGTTGTGTCTGATTGAGCACTGTTTTTTGCAATGCCCAGCGCAGTGCTTGCCATGCGGAAACTTCAGTGTCTGTGTGTGTGCTCAATTATTTCAGTCGTTTCCGACTCTGTGGTGCTATGGACTGTAGCCCGCCAGGCTCCTCTGTCCATGGGATTCTCCAGGCAAGAGCACTGGAGTGGGCTGCCATGTCTTCCTCCAGGAGATTGTCCCTACCCAGAAATTAGATTAGACGTCTCTACCCACATCTCCTTGCATCTACTGCATTGCAGGCAGATACTTTACCCACTAAGCCGCCAGGGAAGCCCCCAGGGTCTGTAAAGGGAGCTGAAATCTCTCACATGCAAGAGTGAGAGCTGGAAGCTTGACTTACAGATGAATTCAATGAAGATCAGAAAATCAAATTGTCATAGGTGACCAGGCCAAGCAGAGGTCAGATGTATGAAAGAGATATCATAACAGTATAATAAATTTAAAAAAAAAAGAAAAGTTAAATGCATGCCCTCCAAAGCCACACTGTACATTGGGTTTGGCCTACAGTTGTATGGGTAACTCATATTGCAACCTGGGTAAGAATCAATATTTCAGTTTTTCCACCTATAAAATGAAGATAATAACTGTTAACTATATCTTAAAGTTGCTATAAAGATCAAATTAATTAATATAAATAAAGCATATATAAGAACATCTCACACACACTGTATCATTGTTATCATCACCATCTGCCTCTTAAAAATAAGTTCTCCTTACTCAGAACTTATTTTTCCAGCATATAGCATCCTAAGTCAAGCATTAGATTGCTCTCTGATTTTCCTCTGTGCTGCTTGCCTATAAACGAAAGATACAATAAAAAATAGTATTTGAAGAAATTGTGCAATCAAATAAAGCAGGCAGAAATTACAAGGCAGAAAGAAGAAATTAGACCAAAGTCAACAAGAAAACCAAACAAAAGAGATTTTTCAAAATGAAAGGTGGGAGGCACAACCTAGAGAGATGAATCCCATGATCTCAAGGATGATGTATATTGTCCAGTGTTGTATTTTGATAGTAGATATTAAAAGAACATGGTGAATGAATTAATTCCTTGCACAATAAAAAGGGGGCTTCAGAAGAGGTGGGGGAACTTAGAAATGTGTTAGGCATAAAAAGTGGGAAAAACAAAGGTGTTTATCTGGCACTTATTAAATTTGATCTATTAAATAAAAAGCTTTGATTCCAAAATTCTAAAACTCCAAATTTTATTACTACATTTGGCTCCAGGAACTATGCCCCTTTTCATACTTCATCCTTTACTTGGACTTTGGACTTTGTATTGCTTAGTGAATCCTGATGTAGCTTGGTTCACCTGACTCCATGGCCCCCTTATTGATACAGGACTCTACCCTTCAACTCTCACCACACAGGACTCAGGCACAATGCAGCCCTCAGCCTGCATACAGCTGCTTCAACCCTGGTGCTTCAAAATGAAGAAGGATTCAGAACGTTGCCAAGCAACAAGGTCAGCATCCAAACCCTGCTTTTCTAACACCATATCAATGTCATGTTCTTAAAGAAAATGCACTGTGCACACAGATGCACACAGAGAAACAGGCAAACACATATATATTTATATATTACATGCAATTTTAATTTTTATTTAATACATATTAAATTACCATACAATCGCACAGATTTCCCATGCTAGGAGAGCTATGCTCAAAATCCTTCAAGCTATGCTTCAGCAGTGTGTGAACTGAGAACTTGCAGATGTACAAGGTGGGTTTAGAAAGTGCAGATGAACCAGAAATCAAATTGCCAACATTCATTGGATCGTAGAGAAAGCAAGGGAATTCCAGAAAATCATCTTTCTGCTTCATTGACTATGCTAAAGCCTTTGACTGCATCAGTTCAGTTCAGTTCAGTCCCTCAGTCGTGTCTGACTCTTTGCGACCCCATAACTGCAGCACACCAGGCCTCCCTGTCCATCATCAACTCCCAGAGCTTTCTCAAACTCATGTCCATCGAGTAAGTGATGCCATCCAGCCATCTCATCCTCTGTCATCCCCTTCTCTTCCTGCCTTCAATCTTTCTCATCATTGGGGTCTTTATTCTAATGAGTCAGTTCTTTGCATCAGGTGGCCAAAGTTGTGGTCCATGCAGTCAAAATGATGTCTCTATTTTGCTCCTTGGAAGGAAAACTATGATAAACCTAGACAATACTATCATGTAAGAAACGAATTGCCAGTCTATGTTCGATGCAGGATGTAGGATGCTTGGGGCTGGTGTATGGGGATGATCCAGAGGGATGATGTGGGAGGTGGGAGGGGGGTTCATGTTTAGGAGTTCGTGTACACCCGTGGCAGATTCATGTCAATGTATGCCAAAACCAATAGAGTACTGTAAAGTAAAATAAAGTAAAATGGAAGCTCTTAAAAAAATAAAAATAAAAAACAAAAACATCATTTTCACTGTGTTGATCACAACAAACTGAAAAATTCTTCAAGAGGTAAGAGTACCAGACCATCTTACCTGCCTCCTGAGAAATCTGTATGCAGATCAAGAAGCAATAGTTAGAACCAAATATGGAACAACAGACTGGTTCCAAATTGGAAAAGGATTATGTCAAGGCTGTATATTGTCACTCTGTTTATTTAACTTATATGCAGAGTAAAACATGAGAAATGCTGGACTGGATGAAGCACAAGATGGAATCAAGATTGCCAGGAGAAATATCAAAACCTCAGATATTCAGATGAGACCACTCTAATGGCAGAAAGTGAAGAGAAACTAAACAGCCTCTTGATGAGAGTGAAAGAGGAGAATGAAAAATCTGGCTTAAAACTCAACATTCGAAAAACAAAGATCATGGCATCCAGTCCCATCACTTTATGGCAAATAGAAGGGGGGAAAGTGGAAGCAGTGACAAATTTTGTTTTCTTGGGCTCCAAAACTACTGTAGATGATGACTGCAGCCATGAAATCAAGAGGCTTGCTCCTTGGAAGGAAAGATATGACAACACTAGACAGTGTATTAAAAAAAAAAAAAAACAAAACAGAGACATCATTTTTGCTGACAAAGATCTCTATTTTTATCAAACAACTACCAGTGTTTCTGGTAGGCAGGTACGGATGTGAAAGTTGGACCGTGAAGAAGGATGAGCACTGAAGAATTGGATGCTTTCAAATGTTGGTGCTGGAGAAGGCACTTGAGAGTACCTTGGATGGTAAGGAGATCAAACCAGTCAATCCTAAACCAACCTTGAATATTCATTGGAAGGACTGATGCTGAAGCTAAAGTTCCAATACTTTGGCCACCTGATGGGAAGAGCTGACACACTGGAAGAGACCCTGTTGCTGGGAAAGATTGAAGGCAGGAGGAGAAGGGGATGGCTCATTGGCCATGAATTTGAGCAAACTCTGGGAGACAGTGAAGGAGAGAGGAGCCTGGTGCGCTGCAGTCCATGGGGTTGCAAAGAATCGAACATGACTTAGAAACTGAACAACAACAATATAAACATGTAAATGTATAAATGTATACATGTAAATTAACAGATATATTTAGAAAATACTATACAAAATCCATAAGCATTATAAGCCACTAGTCATCAAAAATCACTACAATTTAAAAATATTTTTCTAAAAAAAATAAAATAAAATAAAAATATTTTTCTGTCATTTC
This sequence comes from Oreotragus oreotragus, assembly GCA_006410675.1. Lineage (NCBI taxonomy): Eukaryota > Metazoa > Chordata > Mammalia > Artiodactyla > Bovidae > Oreotragus > Oreotragus oreotragus. Next base: position 48,630 of record SJYX01000754.1, on the reverse strand, counting down.
CCCCTCATACACGCACACACATACATATACAATGTCTCCATGAAATTTAAATTCTTAAGTTCATGCAGCTTTGTAGCCAGCACTCTCACATAATTTATTATGAATGTCTTTCCTTGACATTAAATATGAATGCATTGCATTTTTATTAGTAGTATTATATTCCATTATATGGATGTGCCATAGTTAACCAACCTTTTACTTTTGTGTTATTAAATCATGACAAATTTATTCCTTAATATAAATAACTGTGCAGTGAATATCCTTACATATAAGTCATTCTTGCCTTCAGATGTGCTGCTGAAACTACTAGCAAATAACATAAACAGGTTTAGACTTCACATTTGTCATTTATTTGCTGTCATTCTGCCTTTATAACCCTGGGGACTGTAGCCTGTCAGGCTGCTCTGACCATGGTAAGGAAAACTGGAGTAGGCTGCCATTTCCTCATCCAGGGGATCTTTCCAACCCAGGGATTGAAATTGTATCTCCTACACAGGCAGGCCAAACATCAGTTCACTTCAGTCTCTCAGTACTGTTCAGCTCTTTGCGAACCTATGGACTACGGCATACCAAGGCTCTCTGTTCATCACCAACTGCCAGAGCTTACTGAAACTCATGTCCATTGAGTCGGTGATGCCATCCTACCATCTCATCCTCTGTCATCCCCTTCTCTTCCTGCCTTCAGTCTTTCCCAGCATCAGGGTCTTTTCAAATGAGTCAGTTCTTCGCATCAGGTGGCCAAAGTATTGGAGCTTCAGNGAAACTCATGTCCATTGAGTCGGTGATGCCATCCTACCATCTCATCCTCTGTCATCCCCTTCTCTTCCTGCCTTCAGTCTTTCCCAGCATCAGGGTCTTTTCAAATGAGTCAGTTCTTCGCATCAGGTGGCCAAAGTATTGGAGCTTCAGCTTTAACATTTAGTCCTTCCAATGAATATTCAGGACTGATTTCCTTTAGGATGTACTGGTTGAATCTCCTTGCTGTCCAAGGGAGTCTCAAGAGTCTTCTCCAATATTACAATTCAAAAGCATCAGTTATTTAGTGCTCATTTTCCTTTATAGTCCAACTCTGACAACCATACATGACTACTAGAAAAACCATAGCTTTGACTAGATGGACCTCTGTTGGCAAAGCAATGCCTTTGCTTTTTAACATGCTGTCTAAGTTGGTCATAACTTTTCTTCCAAAGAGCGAGCGTGTTTTAATTTCATGGTCACCAGTTGCAGTGATTTTGGAGCCCAAAGAAAGTAAAGTCTCTCACTGTTTCCATTGTTTCCCCATGTATTTGCCATGAAGTGATGGGACTAGATGCCATGATCTTAGTTTTCTGAATGTTGACTTTTAAGCCAGCTTTTCCACTCTCTTCTTTCACTTTCATCAAGAGGCTCTTTAGTTCTTCTTCACTTTCTGCCATAAGGGTGGCAGAACCTCTACATATCTGCCAGAAGGGTGGCAATAACCTCTATATATCTGAGGTTATTGATATTTCTCCCAGAAATCTTGATTCTAGCTTGCACCTCATTCAAATCGATATTCCACATGATGCACTCTGCATGTAAGTTAAATAAGCAAGGTGACAATATACAACCTTAATGTACTCCTTCCCTGATTTGGAACCAGTTTGCTTTTCCATATTCAGTTCTAACTGCTGCTTCTTGACCTGCATACAGATATCTCAGGAGGCAGATCAGGTGGTCTGATACTCCCATTCTTTGAAGAATTTTCCACAATTTGTTGTGACCCATGCAGTCAAAGTCTTTGGTGTAGTCAATAAAGCAGAAGTAGATGTTTTCTTGGAACTCTCTTGTTTTTTTGATGACCCCATGGATGTTGGCAATTTGATCTCTGGTCCCTCTGCCTTTTATAAATCCAGCTTGAATATCTGGAAGTTCATGGTTCACGTACTGTTGAAGCCTGGCTTGGAGAATATTGAGCATTACTTTGCTAGCGTGGGAGATGTATGCAATTGTGTAGTAGTTTGAACATTCTTTGGCATTGCCTTTCTTTGGGATTGGAATGAAAACTGACCTTTCCCAGTCCTGTTCACTGCTGTTTTTTCCAAATTTGCTGGCATATTGAGAGTATGATGGATTTCATAAATATGAAATCCATATTGATGATTTCACAGCATCATCCTTTAGGATCTGAAATAGCTCCACTGGAATTCCATCACATTCACTAGCGTTGTTCATAGTGATGCTTCCTAAGGCCCACTAGACTTCACATCCCAGGATGTCTGGCTTTAGGTGCATGATCATACTATTGTGGTTATCTGGGTCATGAAGATCTTTTTTGTATAGTTCTTCGGTGTATTCTTGCCACCTTTTCTTAATATCTTCTGCTTCTGTTTGGTCCATTCCATTTTTGTACTTTATTGTGCCCATCTTTGCATGAACTGTTCCCTTGATATCTCTAATTTTCTTGAAGAGATCTCTAGACTTTCCCATCTGTTGTTTGCCTGTATTTCTTTGCACTGATCACTGAGGAAGACTTTATATCTCTCCTTGCTATTCTTTGAAACTCTGCTTTCAAATGAGTATATCTTATGATTATACAGTGGAAGTGACAAACAGATTCATAGACTTGGATTATGGTGAATTGTTTGCCTTGGAAATGAACAGAGATCATTCTGTCATTTTTGAGATTGTATCTAAGTACTGCATTTCAGTGCTGACTAGGCTGGCTACTCCATTTCTTCTAAGGGATTCTTGCCCACAGTAGTAGATATAATAGTCATCTTAGTTAAATTCCATTTTAGTTCACTCATTCCTAAAATGTTGATGTTCACTCTTGTCATCTCCTGTTTGCCCACTTTGAATTTGTCTTGATTCACGGACCTAACATTCCAGGTTCCTCTGCAATATTGCCCTTTATAGCATCGGACTTTCCCTCCATTACCAGTCACATCCACCACTGGGATGTTTTCAGGAGCATTGTCTCCTACCACTTCCAATTCTCTTCCCACTATAACACAGCTGCCTCTAGGAGACACAAAGAACTGAGCACGGATATTAGGGACCTGAGAAAAGAGAAAAACTTCCATTTTAATAGTAACATTGTTGAATATAACTAACAAATGGAAATTGCCAACAGAGATAGTAGCATATTTTATTCAGCATAAAATATTTTTTATTTCCTTCAGAAAGGCAGTAGATATAAGACTCATAGGAAATAATAAAGGCATACCAGAATCCTTGCATGAAAAATGAGATTTTTAATCTTGAAACAAATTTTCTTTTTTATCTCACTGGTATGTTGTAGTGAATATACTTGCATGGGAATAAATGGGTTATAACCATTTTTATTTATTTCCAATAAGATTTTTAAACTCTCCTACTGAACTTTTAAAATAAATATGTGGGCTCAGATATTACCCTTACCTAGAAAAGAAGTGAAAGTGAAGTTGCTCAGTCGTGTCCGACTCTTTGCAAGCCCATGGACTGTAGCCCACCAGGCTCCTCCACCCATGGGATTCTCCAGGCAAGAGTACTGGAGTGGGTTGCCATTTCCTTCTCCAAGGGATCTTCCAACCCAGGGATTGAACCCAGGTCTCTCGCACTGTGGACAGATGCTTTAACCTCTGAGCCACCAGGGTAGAAATATGCAAACTACAGTTCTATTATCAACATGACAATTACACAATGTCTTCTTTATCCTGCAGTGACTTTTGTGGTAATATGTATAGCCAACAGTGTTANATCTTCCAACCCAGGGATTGAACCCAGGTCTCTCGCACTGTGGACAGATGCTTTAACCTCTGAGCCACCAGGGTAGAAATATGCAAACTACAGTTCTATTATCAACATGACAATTACACAATGTCTTCTTTATCCTGCAGTGACTTTTGTGGTAATATGTATAGCCAACAGTGTTAGTTCTACCCTGCAGCTATTTTTCCCATGTTACATTCTAGCACAGTTCAGATTTTCACTAACTGAGTACCCATTCCTCCTATCGACGAGCTCAGGCCAGTTACGATGTTCATTCCCTTTCTCAGTGATCTGTTCCAAGCTTGGCATGAGATACAACTCCTGCCGATGAGCTGTGAAGAAAAGTGAGTTGGGGTGTTTATGGGAAAGATTTTTTTATCGGTATGCAAAGGGACTGGATTTTTCAGGTAAGGAAAGTGCAAAAGATATTTTTAGAAATAAAATTATGATAAGCAGGTGTACAGATTGTGTATTCTGAGTAGTAAATTGGTAGATGAATTTGCTAAAAGAAGAGGCTCAGTATATAAAAGTCTTGCGTGCAATGCTAAAATAAGCTTGAATTTTCATTCTCTCAAATGTATTTATTCAACATCTGCTATATACCAAGAGTTTTCTGAGTTGGGGACAAAAATAAAAATATAAGCAAACAATACAATTTTCTATAGTATTAAGTGCTATGATGACATTAAAACAGGACAAAATATAAAACATTGACAATAGGCTGATACTTGGGCTGGATGACCGAAGTGAGCAACTTAAAAGATATTTGACTAAGACCTCATCAATAAAGCAAAGTTAATCATAAGAAGTTGCAAAGAATGGAACTTCAAGCAAGGAAAAAACTACAAATTCAAAGGCTTGGGGGCAGAAGAGTTTTGTTACCAAAAAATAGAGAGTAATGCTTATATGCACAGGCTGTATCATTGAGGGCATCAGAATTTATGATGAAAAGTTAATGCTAATTCTAAGGGAAGTAAGAGATAAACAGAGAATTTTAAGCTGNCCTTCACAAAATGAAAAGACAACCTATGGAACAGAAGAAAATATGTACAAATCATAATCTGTTAACTTTTCAAAATCCAAAACATGTAATCTATGCAATCAGCAACAAGAAAACAACCTGATTAAAAAGTGGGCAGAGGCTCTGAATAGACATTTTTCCAAAGAAGACAAAGATCTGCAACAGGCACATGAAAAGATGTTCATTAGCACTAATTATTAGAAAACTGCAAATCAAAAGAGCAGTGAGACATCACCTAACACCTGTTGGGGTGGTCACCATCAAAAAGATAAGAGTAATTATCATTTTTCAGGTCTCACTTCCACTGCCTATCTTTGAACAAAAATGTGCAAGCTCTAGTTGCTTGGGAGTACAGTGCAAAGCCAACTTCTCACACCCATCAGTCCAGCCAATTTATTGAGCGACTACTATGAGCCATGCAAAGCTCCAGGCACAGGATATAGCAGGTATAGCAGCAAATGAAATCTACACAGTTTCTGCCCTGGTCACACTCCAGTGGGCGATGAACAGCAAACCAGAAACAAACATGACATCTAATTAGATGACAGATGAACACATGTAGATAACATAAAAGATAAAACAAACATTAAAAAAGGATGCTGTGGAGACAGCGAGCGGCAGGGCCTCACCTGGCATAGACCAGCGAGGGCAGCAGCAGGTGGAGCCCGATGCAGAGCGTGAGGAGACGTCTGGAAGAGGGCCAAGGCGCTGTCACGGCCCTGGACACAGCCAGGTCCCCCGGCAAGGCCGTGGCACTGGTGGGGTTCCCCATGGCTCCTCCTGCGGAGAGTGCAGGATGCCAGTCAAGTGATCAGGGATGGGTCCATCCTCCCTGCCTCTCAGGCCCGCCCTCTCTCTGCTCAAACCAGAACCAAAATCAAACTTCTCCCTGCTGAGACATATACTGCAGTTCTCACAGTATCCTAAGACCTTGGTAGACCCTGAGGGGTCCCGCAGCCATGAGCTTTCTGACCCTGGGAGGGTATCCATATCCTGCCCAGCTCCTCTCTGATGGGCAGGAACAGGCTGCGGCCAAGGAGGCAGTCGTCCTCCAAGGTTTCACCTGTGTTTGGTTTTGCCTCCAACCCACTGGACTCTCCATCTCTCTTTATTGCCTTCTGATGGGAGTCAGATATTTTAGATCAGTGGGGAGTCATCTCAGAGAGCTACTCTCCCTGCCCTCAGCCCAAAGCACCCACAAAGTAAACTGTGAAAGAGGCTCAGGGCAGGTCCAAGCACAGACTCTCCCACAGCCTAGGAGAGAGGCTGCCCTAAGCTAGGCTGCCCATCTGGGGAGTCCTTACCGGTTAGAAAATCCTCCTGCTGTCCTGTCCACCGGAGCGCTGGGGAACTTACCTTGTACCCCATACACGTGTCAATGCATGTGCACATACTTACACACTACACTATCCCATGAACACATACCCTATCATGGGGTACACATGCAGACACTCACACACATACTTTAACATACTCAGAGACCCACTCACACACATATATACAATCACACATATATACTCAAATACACAATCTCACAGAAAAAAGAAAAGACAAGAGATAACAAGTGCTGGCAAGGATATGGTAGAAAGGGAAAACCTGTGCATTTTGATAAGAATGTAAAAATCAGTGCAGCCTCTATAGAACATATTATGGAGGTTCCTCAAAAAATAGAACTACCTACTATATGACCCAGCAGTCTCACTTCTGGGAATGTATTCAATATTATTTCCCATATATATCTTGGAAATCAACAAGGTGATTCATCCATTGACAGACATTTAGGTTGTTTCCAAACACTGGCTATTGTGGATAATGCTGCAATGAATGTGGGATTACAGGTATATTTTTGAGATCCAGTTTTCATTTTCATATATATTCAAAGGAAATGTATATTTCCATACATATTCTAGAAATCAACAAGGTGGATTTAAAGTTTAAATGAGGGGCACCCCTGGTGGCTCAGTGGTAAAGAACCTGCCTGCCAGCGCAGGAGACATGAATTCCACCCCTGATCTGGGAAGTTCCCACATGCTGTGGAACAACGAAGCCCATACCCACCTGCTGAGCCTGTGCTCTAGAGTCCAGGGCCCACAACCACTGTGCCCACATGTTGCAACTACTGAAGCCTGCAGGCCCTAGAACACATGCTCTGCAGCAGCAGACGCCACTGCGATGAGAAAGCTGCGCACTGCAACTAGAGAGTAGCTCCTGCTCATTACAACCAGAGAAAAGCCCCCCACAGTAATGAAGACTAACACAGCCAGGTCTCTACTAAAATAAATAAATAAAAGTATTTTTAAAAACTGAAGTTCATATAAGAATGAAAATGACTTAGAATGGTCTAGATCTCATATGTTGAAAATAAATGAATTTAAAAAACTTGTAACACTAGGTCTTAAAATGTGCCATAAAGCTACAGTAATTAAGACTGTGAAGTAACAATGCAAGGACAGACAAATGGAGCAATTAAACCAATGGAAAAAAATTGCAAAAACACCCATAATTAAACATTCACTTGACTTATGGTAAGGAATGTAGAGTTTGTCTAATAAACATACTGGAAAATTGAATATGTTCATAACAAATAGTGAACCATGATAGTGACCTCATTCTATATACATAAGTGGATGAAGTTGACATGGATTATCCATCTAAATGTGAAAGATAAAAGGCCAAAATTTTTAAGAGAAAATAAAATACATTTTTTGACCTTTGAGTAGACATCAACTTCCAAAACAGGACACAAAATTTACTACATATAAAAAATGATTTATATACTGGCTTTATTAAAATTAAGAACATCTGTCTATGATGTAGTATCAATTAGGATACAAGTCAAGCAGAAGATTGGGAGAAGATAGTATCAATGCAAATGTCTGACAAAGAACTAAAATATACAAAGAATTACTAAACATTAATAGAAAGACCAACAATATTGGGCAAAATAGATGAAAAAAGTTCTTAAAACACAATGCGTAGGGGTTGCTGTATAAAAAAGTGTACAACATAGTAGGCTTCATGGAAATGCAAACTGAAGCCAAAATGATACGTGAATACACACTTTTAAAAGGACTCACATTATCAAGTGTGGGCAATAATACGAAGCAAATGGAAGTACCATTCATTGAGTGTATATTGATGCAACTATTTTTGAAATCAGTTTCATTTAAGCTTAATGTATGCTTACTCTATGATCCTATATTTCCAACATGTAGGAAAATATTTAAGGAAAACGAAATTGTAAGCCCACAGTTCACAAAAGACATTCAAAGTAGATTATAATACGAAGCAAATGGAAGTACCATTCATTGAGTGTATATTGATGCAACTATTTTTGAAATCAGTTTCATTTAAGCTTAATGTATGCTTACTCTATGATCCTATATTTCCAACATGTAGGAAAATATTTAAGGAAAACGAAATTGTAAGCCCACAGTTCACAAAAGACATTCAAAGTAGATGTATTCATAAAAGCTCCCCAATAGAAACAAACTAAATTCCCATCAACAGTAGTATGGCTAGACAAAATAAATACTTATATAATGGGATATTACACATTAGCAAAAAGATCTACTGGCATATTTAATAAAATGGATGAAACTCACAAAAATATCAAGTGAATGAAGCTAGTCACAAAAGTATATGTATGGTATGAATTTATGTAAGTATATTTTTTTCAAGCAAAACAAATTCATAGTCAAAGAAGTCAGAACAATGGTTAACTCTGTGCAGATGGACTGGTAAGGGGCACCTGTGGGTGGTGTCTGGTAAATGTTCCAAATCTTATATTAGGTCATGGTTAATTGGCAATAGGCATATGCAAAATTTCATGTCTTTACACTTAAGACTTATGGTATTGTTTGTATATTATACACCAGCATGAAGGTCACAAAAAGAGAATTTTACAGAGGTTATGAAATCAGTACAAATTCATACTGCTCATAGCTGGCAGAGCTTGGCAGCCAAACCAGGTTGGCCTGACTCCAAAGCTCATGTTTTCCATATTCATTCTTCCTCTCATACAGATTCTTCCAGACCATCGACCTTCCCTTTTTTTTTTTCACCTCTCATAACCTAAAGTAACTTTATTTGAGGCCCCAAAACAAAAGCGTAGTCACTGAAATGCTAGGGAATATGATTTATTGTTCTTAATAGCTTCTATTTTAATAGCTATTAACAGTTTTCCCTGAAGGGATTGCATGCATAGCCTTTCACCTGGAAATACCCAATGACACCAATCACATTGAAAATGCTAACCTGGTTTTTAAAAAGCAGAAGCATGGATCTTTTGTCCTAGTTATTTAATTTAGCCAACTCCTTAGAAAAAATCATCAACTTAAATAGGTGACAGTTTCTATACATCAACCAATTCTCCTCAGCATTTTAAGTCTATGCTGCTAAACTGCACACACACACACGTCTTGTTTTTACAAAGGGGTTAGTAATAATAAATATATATGAATAGATATAAATAGAAAACACATAGGAGTGAAAATCAGGGTCTGACAGAGGTAAATGTCAACATGGGCCAACCATAAAGATAAACGTAATTTAAGTGACTGAACTTTGCATTTGTTTTTGGACTTCCTCATAGCCAAAGCAAAATAGTAAATGAATCCAGAGGGAAAATATCTCCATTAGTCAAGGAAATAACATCTTTTATATGTCTGAATTCCAAAAGATTTCTTATCTATGACTTTATAGAGAGCCTAACTGATGAAATAGCTGCAATAACATGGTTATTGCTCTTGAAATAGAGCATTTATATTGCTCATTCTGGTAGTGACTTTCAATGAAACCCAAGGGCATAATGTTAAAATGTAACGTAGTGAAGTAAACTACCTTAGTTTAAATGTAAAACATTTTTAAAACCTAAAATGATCGATAGATAAAATTACTGGAAGAGCCACTGGATGTATTTTATATATATCCTGGAAAAATACGTCCAGTGGTTCTTCCAGGAATTTTATCTATCGATCATGCTAGTTCTATGTACACAGAACTATGTATGTATAGTTCTGTGTACATAGAATATATATATAGAACTAGAATATATATATATTCGTTCTGTATACTCTTGCCTGGGAAATTCCATGGACGGGGGAGCCTGGTAGGCTGCAGTCCATGGGGTCATGAACAGTTGGACACGACTGAGCAACTTCACTTTCACTTTTCACTTAAATGGGAAGGAAATCCAGAAAAGAAGGGATATATATGTACATATTGGAGAAGGCAATGGCACCCCACTCCAGTACTCTTGCCCGGGAAATCCCATGAACGGGGGAGCCTGGTAGGCTGCAGTCCATGGGGTCATGAACAGTTGGACACGACTGAGCAACTTCACTTTCACTTTTCACTTTCATGTATTGGAGAAGGAAATGGCAACCCACTCCAATGTTCTTGCCTGGAGATTCCCAGGGACGGGGGAGCCTGGTGGGCTGCCGTCTCTGGGGTCGCACAGAGTCGGACACGACTGAAGTGACTTAGCAGCATAACTATATATATATAGATCATTCTAGTTCTCTCTGTCTTTCTATATACATATATATGCACACATATGTATTATATATATATATATATATAATCTAAACTGCATTCCTAAGAAACATGCTCTTTACAATGATTTCTCCAGTAGCACAACTCTCTGAATAAGAAGACACCTGCAACAGAGCTACAACCTTGAAGAAGGAGGAACCTAGAACAGAATCACCACCAACCAACCACCTAGATGTAAAATGAAAGATAAATAAGTCTTTGTGAATATAAGCCTTTGAATTTGGGGACCTGTTTGCCCTTGAATAAAATCAATAAATATAGAAATTACATTGATAAAATGCTTTAGAAAAATGAAGTGAACATCAGGATTGGTGTTTCATTAAGACTTAGAAATAAAGCTATTTTTCTCATCTAGATGAAGTACCATCTTATCTCCATAGAAAGATGAGGAGCATGTATACAGAAAGGGAAGAAAACCAGTTTGTTGCTGATTATATGCTATGGCTTCTCCTGGACATTTTAAACACATTCTTTAAAGTTTTAAAGAAATCTCTGAAGGAGTTATCTCCTTTTATGGGAAAGGGATACAGACAAAATTTCATACAGTTCATACAGTAAAGTGGCTGAAATGAAATGTCATGCTGATTTTTCCAAAAAAATCTAGTTCTATTTATATGTCACTTCTTAAAGGCATTCCTTTTCTCAATAAATAATATAGGGTTTATGTCAAGGCACAAACAAGTGATAAACTAAGTTTGAATATTTCTACTTAATAAAATGGCCAAAATAATTCTACCAGAAAAGTATATACTACAAAAGATATAATCACCTGCTAAAGTTTACATCTTCTCATTGGATTCACAGAATATGGAATGACTGAAAACATCATGATAAGTGTGTGCAATGTATACTTACCATATTGGCATCCTTGTTTCTAATTTAGCCTAATTGTCTAACAAAAGATATAAAGTTACAGAGAGGACATGGAATTTTGTGTCCAGAACACATGAGCAAAAGTCTTCCAGTCTTCACCCTGCTTCCTTATCTCAGGAAACTTGAGCAATTCTCTTGACTTTCAAAACTTCAGATTCTTCTCTTAATTAAGAATAAAAACTATATGCCAAGTATATTCTGAACTTTAAATAGAATATCTCATTTTCAAAAACAAAATAAAAAGATGAACAAGTTGCTCTCTTAATATGTTGATAAATTTAAATTTTTGATTAAAGCTTATTTTATTCTATGAAAGTCTATCTTATTTGCCTACTGTATTCCACTATCTAAATTTCACATTGGGATATATATGGTAAATTATAAAATGAGGCTTTCATGTTATTGAGAAAAAATAGTTCATTTTTAGGTTGAAAGTTTAAAGTTAATTTCTGCGATAACATTCATTTCATAAATATAAACACATGTATTTATGAAAGGAATGTGAGTTTATGAAATAAATGTCATTCCATAAAATACATTAATTACATTCAAAAATCATAACTATTTAAAATTTTAATGTTTTGGAGGATCACAAGTTATAGAAAACTGGGTTTCGACATTGTTGGGGGTCATAAAATCAAGGCCAACTCTGGACTATACCATTCTGAATGGGAAGGCAGTCCAAAAGGGAGGGTGTATACATATAGGCAGGACTTCTCTGGTGGCTCAGTGGTAAAGAAAGTGCCTGCAATGCAGGGGACCTGAGTTCGACCCCTCAGTCAGGAAGATCCCCTGGAGAAGGGCATGGCAACCTACTCTAGTACTCTTGCCTGGAGAATCCCATGAACAGAGGAGCCTGGCAGGCTGCAGCCCATAGGATCGCAGAGAGGGACACAACGGGAGCAAGTAAACAGCAGCAGCGTACGTATACATGTGGCTGATTCATTCTGTTGTACAGTGAAGCTCACACAACCCTGTAAAGCAACTAGACACCAACAAAAAATTTTTTTTAAAGAAACTCTCTACCTAATATCAGCACCAGCAAAACTAGATTTCAAACAGTTAATTCTATTTTATCTGTTACTCAAGATGGTCCTCTGGCTGCTAATATCATTCGATGTCAAAGGTCACGTGATCGTTTTTTTCCTTTCTTTTTTTGCCCTTGCATTTGGCCTTTCTTGCCCTTGTCAAACGATCTTAGTTTCCAAACTTGGCCTCAGTACTTTCTAATCATTTTGGCTTAGCCTCAACTCTCTAGTTCATGCATGCTTGTCTCAAGTAGCTTATCTCCAATCTAGACCTAACTATTCATATCCTTAATAACAGTAATAATAATTATAGGGAAAATAGTTATATTAGGTGTCTACTATGTGCCAGAAAGGAAATTAAACACATCATGCATATAATTTCATGTAAACTTCACACCCAGAAAGACAGGTGTGATTATGTTCACCACTACACAGATGATAAAACTAAAATGTAATGATTTTAATAAACATGATCAAGTCTTGCATAGTAAATGATAGAGCTGAGATCAGAAACCAGATACATATCAAAACTCATTAGTTTTCCACTAAAACATAGTTGCTTGTGGTCTGTAAGGCTAAGTTACTTAAATTCTCTTGAATTTTTACCTAAGTATAGAAAGAGAGAGTGAAGAGGATTATCTATGCACCCTACCCTTTGTAACAGCCTATGAAGTTTAGTCCTGGCATAGTTGAAGTCAAAAAATATTCACCCAAACGTAAATACTTATTTTTAAAAATATGTGCATGAAAGGGGATATTTCTTGCCAAAGACAAATATAAGATCTACATAAAAAACTACCCCTACCCACAGGGTAATATCACCCATCCCTCCTACATACTTGTCAGCCAGGGTCATGAGCTTGTAACTGTGTATCTGAGATGTAATAAAAGCTTGGAAAACCAACACTTTTTCATCTGGGCACATAGATAAATTTTCATCAACCTGTGTGAATAAGTTACATTCTATGTTTTAATCTTAGGGAACAATCTAACCCCAGTGTAATTAAAGATAAATTATCATAGAAACACTATCACATTTTTTTCTTGAGAATAAGCATAAATAAAATAAAATTAATCAAGCATTCATTTTATCTTCAGTTGGTAGTACTATACTTCAATCTTTCAATCAACTCAGTCCTAGAAAATCAACATGAGGCATGTTGATTTACCTTTTCACTCAGCTGATGCAAACATCATCTACAAAAAATAGGGTCAAAGTCAGCTACTTTGATTTGTTTGAAATTCTGCATGATTTTCCTATTCGATCATTTTTGATGTACTTTTGCCTCAGTATAATCAATTCTTCACATTGAAGTCAAAGAAACTTTTTCAAATGTTTCAGTTCAGTTCAGTTCAGCCTCTCAGTCTTGTCTGACTCTTTGTGACCCCATGGACTGCAGCACGCCAGGCTTCCTTGTCCATCACCAACTCCCAGAGCTTGCTCAAACTCATGTCTATTGAATTGGTGATGCCATCCAACCATCTCATCTGTCATCCCCTTCTCATCCTGCCTTCAGTCTTTCCAAAATACAGAGTCTTTTCCAGGCAGTTGGCTCTTTGGATCAGGTGGCCAAAGTACTGGAGCTTCAGCTTCAGCCTCAGTCCTTCCAGTGAATATTCAGGACTGTTTCGTTTAGGATTAATTGGTTGGCGCTCCTTGCAGTCCAAGGGACTCTCAAGAGTCTTCTCCAACACCATAGATCAAAAGCATCAATTCTTCAGCTCTCAGTGTTCTTTATAATCCAACTCTCACATCCATACATGATTACTGAAAAACCATAGCTTTGACTAGACAGACCTTTGTTGGCAGAGCATTGTCTCTGCTTTTTAATATGCTGTCTAAGATGATCATAGCTTTTCTTCTAAGGAGCAAGCATCTTTTGATTTCATGGCTGCAGCCACCATCTGCAGTGATTTTGTAGTCCAAGAAAATAAAGTCTGTCATTGTTTCCATTGTTTACCCATCTAGTTGCCATGAAGTGATGGGACTGGATGCCATGATCTTTGTTTTTTGAATGTTGAATTTTAAGCCAACTTCTTCACTCTCCTCTTTCAGTTACATCAGGAGGCTTCTAGTTCTTTCTCACTTTCTGCCATAAGAGTGGTGTCATCTGCATATGTGAGGTTATTGATATTTTTCCTGGCACTCTTGATTCCAGCTTGTGCTTCATCAAGCCCAGCATTTCACGTGATCTACTCTGCATATAAGTTAAATAAGCAGGGTGACAATATACAGCCCTGATGTATACTCCAGAAAGGAGTATATGGAACCAGTCCACTGTTCCAAGTCTGGTCCTAACTGTTCCTTCTTGACCTGCATACAGATTCCTCAGAAGGCAGGTCAGGTAGTCTGGTATTCCCATCTCTTGAAGAATTTTCCACAGTTTGCTGTGATCTATAGTCAAAGCTTTGGCTAGTCAATAAAGCATAAGTAGATGTTTTTCTGGAACTCTCTTGGTTTTTCAATAATCCAACACATGTTGGCAATTTGATCTCCGATTTTCTGCCTTTTCTAAATCCAGCTTAAACATCTGGTAGTTCTCGGTTCACGTACTGCTGAAGCTTGGCTTGGACAATTTTGAGCATTACTTTGCCAGTGTGTAAGATGAGCACAATTGTGCAGTAGTTTCAACATTCTTTAGCATTGCCTTTCTTTGGGATTGGAATGAAAACTGATCTTTTCTAGTCCTGTGGCCTGTCCAGTTCAAATATTAAGTGCCTTATTTTAAATTTTCCAAATAACTCACTATTGTAATTAGAGTAAAGCCGAAACACCTTAATATGTCATTTAAGAGCTATCAAGACCTGTCTCCTGATTACCATGGCATTCCCACCTGCCACCAGTTCACTCCATCATATTCTACACTTCATTCATGTTGAACCACTGTCCCTGAAACATGTCAGTAAACATATGCAGATCTGAGAAAATAACTTTCAGGAAACAATTTTGATCAAATGTGAGTTCTTCCTCAGTAGATAACCTTACTTTACAGACTAATTACTGTTGACAGTCAGCCTTTATATTATTCCCTGATAATTGAAGCAAATATCTCCCTAAAGGTTAAGTGACATATTTTCTTTGTGTCAGTGAGCAAGCATAGAGATGGAGACTGATAAAGAATGTGTATGTGTATCTTGCATACAAGGTAGCTACATCATTTAGAATCTTTTATGTCTTGCATTAGATAATAAAGAATTTAGCCATAGTCTACATGAAACATTAAAAAAGTAAGAAAATGCCACTTAATACCAGACATTTCTCTTACTTCATGAGGAATATTATTTAAAATTTTTCACTTCAAAAATTCATAGGCAGGACTCCCCTGGGGACACAGTGGCTAAGAATTCACCTGCCAGTGCAGGGGACACGAGTTCAATCCCTGGTCCAGGAAGATTCCACATGCTGCAGAGCAACTAAGCCCATGCACCAGAACTACTGAGCCCGCGTGCTGCCACCACTGAACTGTGTGCCACAGCTACTGAAGCCCGTGTGCCTGGAGACTGTGCTCCACACCAAGAGAAGCCTCCACAGTGAGGATCCTGCACACCACAACGCAGAAGCTGCCTGCTCCCCGTGACCACCAGGAGCCCCTGCAAAGCAGTGAAGACCCAGTGAAGCCACAAAAATGATAAAAATTCATGGGCAGAATTCCAGTTTTGGCTCCAATATACAAGGATAAGTCATAAGTCCTATCCTTTCGGGCTTCCCAAGTGGCTCAGTGGTCAAAGAATCTGCCTGCCAATACAGGAGGCACAGAAGATGCTGGTTTGATCCCTGGATTGGGAAGATCCCTGGGGGAGGAGGTGTCAACCACTCCAGTATTCTTGCCTAGAGAATCCCATGGACAGAGGAGCCTGGTGGGTCCCAGTCCATGGCGCTGCAAAGAGTTGGACACGACTGAGCAGGCACATGCCTATCTTTAAACAAGAATAATGCTGAGCAAACTGAAAAGCAATGCTTTTTCTTGGGACTATCAAAGAACAAAGATTGCAGAGCACTGCTACCTCAGAACCTGAAGAGAGAGGTGAATCCAGAGACTGAAAGTCAAAGTCTATTTACCTGGAACAGAAATGGCTAAAGACATAGATCAGACATCAATAAGAATATGAGGGTGGTGATTTTAATGAATTGCTAGAAGTTGAGTATGGAGCAGTGTGAATATTAGAAACCCCTGTGAGCTTCAGTCTTGGGAAGTGCTTCCCATATCACTAGCTTTTGCCATCAGGAACCCCAACAGCTCTCGCTATGAAGATCTGAGAACTGTCCCTTTGTGGTTCAGGCAGAGGGCAGGAAACAAGAATCATTTTAAAATGAGCCCAGAAGAAACTCCATAGCAAACATCTACTCTCTCTACCAAGGAAAAAGAGCTTACCAGAGTCTTGTCCAAATTAACAAAAGGGCACTATTTTACTTCTGTTCTCAATAGCATGCCTGTTTCTAAAGAGAGAGAGAGAAAAAAAAAAAAAAATGAGTAAACTGGAACACTGGGGAAACATTTGGGAGTGTTCCAGTCCCAGGTATCAAGGAGACTAAAAGAATGAGAGTTAACCATAAGATGACAGACTCCTTCTCCTCCTGCAGTGTCTTCCCTGGTGGCTCAGACGGTAAAGCGTCTGCCTGCAATGCGGGAGACCTGGGTTCGATACCTGGGTTGGGAAGATCTCCTGGAGAAGAAAACGGCAACCCACTCCAGTACTCTTGTCTGGAAAATCCCACGGACAGAGGAGCCTGGTAGGCTACAGTCCATGGGGTCGCAAAGAGTCGGACACGACTGAGCGATTTCACTTCACTTTCTCCTCCTGCAAACCTTCCCGCCAAACTGACAGGGCTAGAGTATAATAACATAAATTACACAGTGCAAATTCTATTTAAGGAGAAATGCATAGGAAGTCCAAAGACAAAATTAGTGATATTAGAGGAGTTTGAAACCTACAACAGGCTTTAAGTATAGCCCAGCCAATCAGAATAACATAAATCTCAGTAAATGTCTATTTACTTCAGCTCCTAGTATCTGACATAACATGTATGGCTTTCAACAAAAATTATCAGCATGACAAAAGACAAACCCACTGACAACCAGAAAAACTCACAGTCTGAAGGTACAAAGAGGCAAAGAAGCAGCACTCAAATATGATGCAGATATTGGAATTATTAGACTGGGAATTTTAAATACCTATTGATTAACTGAAATAGTATATTAATATGTGTTAATACTGTTAATGAAAAAGGTACTAAAAACATGTAAGAATGAATGGACAATACCATCAGAGTGATGGGTACTCTGAGAAAGAATCAAAATAAAATGCCAGAAATAAAACAACATTGTAACAGAAAGGGAAAATGCCTTTGTGTACATTAGCAGATCTGACACAGCCAAAGAAACAATCAGTAAACTTGTACATATGTCAACAAAAATTTTCCAAAGCAGAAACAGAAGGAGAATTTAATAAAAGAAAACAAAGCATTTATATAGCGTAGAACAGTTTTAAAAGGCATAATATATGCATAATTGGAAATTTTTCAAATAGAGGGAGAAAAAATGAAATAGAAAACATATTTGAAGAAACAATAGCTATTTCCAAAAATTACTAACAGACAAAAAATGATAGATCTAGGAACACAGAGAAGAAGAAGGATGATAAATATAAGTTATTTATATTCACAGTAATATTAACCTCTAAAAGTGAAGGAGAAATACAGATATCGTCAGGCACACAAAATCTGAAAGAATTCATTAACAGCAGACCTGATCTCCAAGAAATATTTAGTGAAGTTATTCGGGGAGAAGGAAAATAAAACAGGTCAGCAATTTGAGTCTACAAAGAAATGAAAGGACTAGGAGAGAGGAAAGAGAAAATAAGATATTCTATTTTTCTTCTTCTAAATCTAAGAGATAATTTTATAAAGCAATAGTAGTAACAATGTGTTGATGAATAAAACAGATACATGAAATAAAAGAGAAAATTATTATAATAAAGACTGGAAAAGAAAGATTGAGAACCCTTTGCTATACACAGGAAGTTGAGTTCAGTTCAGTCGCTCAGTCGTGTCCGACTCTTTGCGACCCCATGAATCACAGCACGCCAGGCTGCCCTGTCCATCACCTCCTCCCTGTCCATCACCAACTCCCGGAGTTCACTCAGACTCAAGTCCATCGAGTCAGTGATGCCATCCAGCCATCTCATCCTCTGTCGTCCCCTTCTCCTCCTGCCACCAATCCCTCCCAGCATCA
>SJYX01000753.1:0-10140 GCA_006410675.1 Oreotragus oreotragus | reverse complement strand
TTCTAACTTCCTAACACACCTAAAGGAAGTTTACTGCTGTGGTGATTTGGTGGTTTCAAATACACTTTGGCAGAGGAATCAACAGCTACCAATTCTAAAACCTTGAATTTTGTTTATTCCAGCTTTTCATATACTAGTGAAAAGTGAAGTGAAAGTCACTCAGTCATGTCCGACTCTTTGCGACCCTATGGACTATACAGTCCATGGAACTCTCCAGGCCAGAATACTGGAGTGGGCAGCCTTTCCCCTCTCCAGGGGATCTTCCCGGCCCAGGAATTGAACCCAGGTCTCCACATTGCAGGCGGATTCCTTACCAGCTAAGCCACTAGTGGCTCACTATGAATCAATTTTGTGAATAATTTCTGGTCTATGGGTCCATCTCAGTTTCATTTTGCCTTATAGCTGAGTATCAGGTCATGACAAAGGATGAGTAGACACGCTCCATTTCTTGTTGAAATTTAAAGGAAACCATACCCCTTGAGAATACTCTGTTTTTGCATCAGCACCTAATGTTCCTCTCCCCTATGTCAGGCAAGAGCCCATCTGTCTGACTTTCATTTGAGGAGAACTCCCTCTACAGATCACCATGGGACCTGGTGAAGCTGGAGTGCTTCCTGGTTCCATCAGAGGCAGCCACACAGCCTGGTCAGGTAACAGTAGGGCTGGCTGATGCAGCGTGAAACGTCTTAGTCATGACACTGGGCATTTTCTTTCTTCCCCTCCTACTCTCCCCCTCCCTCTCTTCCATCACCTCTTCCTCTTTCTTCCTCACCTTCCTCTTCTGAACAGTTACAGTGTGACTATAATATTTTCTCTTCCTTTCAGAATGACCTGTCATCAATCTCTTCTTTGAATATACCTCACTCATTCAAGCCTCTCTAAGAACATTCTATTATTCTTGCCTGAAATGCCATTTCCCAAGTTTCCTAACAGCCAAGTTATACACACCTTTTATTTCATAATCTACATCTTTGGTCATGAATAATCATTCTCAAGTCTGAAACTCTGTGACATTGTATAAATCTCAATTATATATTTTTATTTGTTTACTACTTTTGTGTTAAGCAGTGTTTGTTACTTTGCATTTGTAATTAGATGTGTATAATTTATCTTCCCTTTTGAACATCTTAAGGGCAAGGATTCAGGGTGTCCATGTAGTTTGACAAAGTACACACTCAGATAAGTGTTTTTTGAATAAATGAATATCTGGGTGTGAAAGAAAGCATTTCATTCAATTTCTCATAGTGGAATTGGAAAGAAGGGAGCAACAAACAGTGATTAAAAATGCATGGTTTATGGTCCACCTAAATGCTGTGCTCTGTCAGATCCCAGGTACTTGGATGGAGCAACTCAACATGGCACATGAACTTTCTGTCATCTCTCCCTTTGCTTCCAACAAATTCAAACTTCCACCAAATTAATCTGTTTTGGTGACCTGATTGCATCAAATCATTTTGTGTCTCTGTGGAGTAATTATCTGCAATTCCCTTGCCCATCAGAAGATAAGGACTTTGTCTTTCATCTCTGTGTTCTCAGAATCTAATAGAGTGTCTGCTCTTTGCAGAGGATCAATAACTATTTGCGGGTAGACATTTGAAGGATCCATGCTTCTACTTGCTACATAAATACATATTTGACAACACCTTGGCCCAAGAGGTAAAGGAAGAGAGTCTGGGAGTGTGTGGCTAAATGATTCTGCAATTATAACTCAACTGACTACTGTCATCTTTCTGAGATGGGGAGGAGATACTCATGACTGGTTTGGTATAATTTGTAATAGCTGTGATGTGGGAGTTGTTACATGGGTAACATAGCTTCTTCTCCTTGCTGGGAGGACATAGAGCAGAGGAGAAATTAGTAGTCGTATTTTTTATTATCGCTAGGACTAAATTATTCAATATTAATTTATGGTTGAATTAACAAAACCTGATAAACATTAAAAAATAGACAACTTTGGCTAAGAACAAAATTGATATCAAAAAAAGATTTCAAGGATCTGCTGTTATATATAGACTTGAGGTTTATCTAAGATGTGAGCAGAGCATGGAGCATCATATATCTCCTCTGAAAATATCTTAAATGCTATGACATTAGCCACTTGCTTATAATTAAAGTATGTTGCCATTTCACCAAGCTTTCATTTACAGAAGAAAGTGCAAATTCCATTCCCCTTGAACTTTAGCTACTTCCAACTTTTTTCTTTGTTCTTTTCTTTAAAGCTTTGCAACAAATGCATCCCCATATGCTTATATTAGTTAATCTAGTATTAAACATATTGGCTGTGCAAAATGTTGGCACCCATTAATAAATGTTTTCATTTTTTCATTCTCTCTCTTTTTTTTAACTTTAGATTCTTCCTTTGACTGCATAAGCAACAGCTGTCTAGCTGCCTGCACAAGACTGGATCTAATGCCTCTATAGAAATCTAGGTCAAAACACTTGGAATGCATGAATATCAAACAGAGTTTTCAAAACAGCAAATGAATACATCTTTAACTGGTGACATTTTCCTGTAGCATATGGTTGCAAGCTCAGGGGACTGGATGCTTTTTTGATGAATATGTTCCATCAAAAACTAAGGGATGGCAGTAGGCTTTTGCCACCTTCTGTTTTGCCTTATGAAATGATAATGCCAATGCATAGATAAAGATACAATGATCACAAGGCTTTTACCTTCAGACCTATTCTAAAGATGCATTTTTTCCCTTTTGGATGAGTCGCTTTGTCTTTGCTTGGGTTTGGGTTTATACATAGCTGTTAAAGGTGACAACCAGTGGGAGCAGTTGTCTTTCCTGGGCAGAATTTGATGGGTAGAAATCTTCAAAATGTTGAACTCAAAGGCAAATTCACCAAAGAGAAGAACTGAAGAGTTTGGTCACATGAGTAACTTATAGTCACAGGAGCAAGATGTTGATCTAAATTCATTGTCAAATGTCAGCATGGAGAGGCTGGGTAATCATTTACCAATGAGGAATGCAGAGAAAAACCCTGAGAAGTTGGAGGTTGGTTTCTGATTCTTGGACCTGTCAGCAATGATGGCAAGTGTGACCTTGAACATGCCCCTTTATCTCTGTGACATCACTGTCCTACTGCGTCAGATAAGTGGATAGCTGTATTATCTGTAAGGTCTTTCCCGGTCCTAAATTTCTAGGTTTGTAAAAGTTTACAAGGCTGTGTTGTGGTTAATTGCATCCTGTTGATTGAAATGGCAGAACAGAGAAGATTAGGCTTTTATTTATTTTTTAATTGACTGAAGATCTGTTTCTCAAAAATTATCCAGAATCTCCGCTTCCCCTCATCTGTAAGGGAGTGAATAAGGCAACAATGAAGCTGTTCTAGTTGATCAGGAGAAGGCAGGAAGAATTCCACTATAGCTTCTTTTGTGTTCCATCTCTCAAGGCAGCGTCTGAAACCTATATGTGAAATATCTGAGTCACGCCAACAAACCTGGTTTGGAAACCACTAGCTAAGAAAATGAATGTGTATGAGTGTTTTGTTAGTAATGGTGGGGATGGTGGAGAGAAGCGTTGGAAAGGCACTTTTTCTTTCTGCATTGAGCAATTTTGTGTTATAGTACTTTTCACTTGCAGGTTACACTTAAAGCCTGTACTGCTCCTGATTTGAAAGTACAAACCAGGAGCTCCTTTTGCTTAAAAAATAACCAGCAAGACTTGTGGTTTTCACAGGAATTCTGTAAATGGCCTTTTTATTCACAGGGTGAATTTGCTATCCTTTGCCTTGATTTTGTATGCCCTCAGCAATATTCTTGAAATCATGTTCAGAAGTATTCTCATTATTTTAGAATAACTAGAGATAAATTCTTTCTTCTAACACGCTTCATTCTGAAAAAGCTTCATTCTGAAAAAGCTACTACTGTTACCAGGTACTTGGATAGTCATTTAGATAGTTTAAGTATACACACTTTTGTACCTACATAGGTTGTGTGTGTTTCTTTTTAGCAAAATAGTGGTATTGGTACATACATAAAAACATTTTGCTTTTTAAACTTAAGAATATGTCTTACATAGCACATTCCTAATAAAAATGTATAATCTGCATAGTCCTTTATTTACATGCACATATTTTAAAAATCAATTTGTCTTAAAGAACTCTTAGTTGATTTTACTTATTTTTTTTCCATTTATAAAGTAACAATGAACGTCCACATGTGCGTGTATTTACGAATACATGAAAAAAAATCAAAGGCTAATCTCCTAGAAATAATATTGTTGGATCAAAGGGTATGTATACACTTAATTTAGGTAGAGAGTGTCAAATAATATTTAGATATATTTGTTCTTTATAAATAACTTAAAAAATGATAACTGTAGTTTAACATCTTTTTAGTATGTTTAAAAATTATTTACATGTAAAAACTCTGTTCATATCTTTGTCCTTAAATTGAGCTAGGACAACTTAGTAGCCATCTGGAAAAAAAAATAAAATTGTATTCCTACTTTATTTCCAACACCAAAATAAACTCCAGATGGATCAGAAATTTTAAGCTAAAAATAAATGCATTAAAGTACTATTAGAAAACATGAGAAGATATTTTTTGTAAGTAATCCAGAACTAAAGAAGGTCTTTCCAAGCATAACATAAAACCAATAAGGAATGTTTCTAAAGATTCGTAAATTAATGTCAATATATTTTGAAAAAAATAAAAGATGAATGACAAAGTTAGATGAATGATGATGAAACATTCGATAGGAGCTGATCACTTTAAGTGATCTGTAGCTTTCAATATAAGATCAGCATGCAAAAATTGAAAGAGGCTGTTGCTCTCACCCCAACACACACAACAAACTGGATAGGCTATAAAATCATAGTTTGTTTAGAAACCATCAGAGGTCTGGGAACACAAAGAAACCTAAACGAAATTAATTCTCAAAAGCAAAGATCCCTTCATAGATTACAATAGATTCATAGCCATCGTCATCCCTGAGGCAGCTTTAAGAGCAAGCAGGTCAAGGTGAGGATAAACCAGGCTGACTTTTGATGGGCTTTTAATGACTCTGTGTGGGCTGGCAGGATAGAATAGAATTCCAGTGTCTCAACCTCCCAGAAAGCCCGCCTCCATCCTCCAGCTGATGCTGAAGCTGAAACTCCAATACTTTGGCCACCTGATGCGAAGAACTGATTCATTTGAAAAGACCNGACTCTGTGTGGGCTGGCAGGATAGAATAGAATTCCAGTGTCTCAACCTCCCAGAAAGCCCGCCTCCATCCTCCAGCTGATGCTGAAGCTGAAACTCCAATACTTTGGCCACCTGATGCGAAGAACTGATTCATTTGAAAAGACCCTGCTGCTGGGAAAGATCGAAGGCAGGAGGAGAAGAGGGTGACAGAAGATAAGATGTTTGGATGGCATCACTGACTCAGTGGACATGGGTTTGAGTAAACTCTGGGAACTGATGATGGACAGGGAGGCCTGGTGTGCTGGCGTCCATGGGGTCGCAAACAGTTGGATACGATTGAACGACTGAGCTAAACTGATCCTCCAACTCTTCTCTCATGTCTTCATCAGCTACTCGGGTAGTTCACAGAAGGCTGGTGACATCTGAGGATGCATGAGAGTGATCTCTGCTGATCAGAAGAAATGGGAGCCACATCCCTTCACGGAGAGCACGGTAGCTGGTGCATAGGAATGCACAGAGAGCTCAATGAAGAAGACGCTGTGCGATTTTCTTGTTTCAACTTTTATATAGGGAGAATATCATTCTGTTGCTAGTCTTTTGTCATTTTTATTTAAACTGCAGCATAAGTCATTCATAGTATTAAGTGTGGCTGTGTTTCATTATATTTTCTTTCATTTGACTTAGTCTCACGACAACTCCTTTATGTAACTGCGCCTCAAGTGTTTTTATCCGTTTGCTTGCGGATGAATCCTCGGGTTGTTTCCAGATGACTAAAGTGATGAAGTAAGAACTTCTATACATGTCTTATGGTACATATGTGCAAAAATTTCAGTTCTGTTACCTAAGTGTGAAAATTCTGGGTGTTTAGATATTCAACCTTACAAGATAATGCCAAATTATTTCCCAAATGAATTGTAGCAGTTTATGCTTCTGGAAGCAACCTACAAGATTACACTGAATCACATCCTCTCCAACTCTTGGGTATTATCAAGCATTCTTAATTTTTACGGTACAAATAATAGTGAAAAGGCACCTCATTTTATTCTTGATTACACTTACGTGATTGATGATTCTGATGTTAACCTGTTGAACATTTCATCACATGTTTATTGGATCTCTACATTTCTTGTTTGGCGAATCTCTCTCTCTCTCTCTTTTTTTTTTTTTTGGCTAATTTTTGTACTGGGCTTGCCTTGTTAATGACTTTTAAGATTCTTTATATTTACTAATTTCATGTATATATATATATATACGAACTCATGGAGGTAGTGAAGGACAGGAAAGCCTGGCGTGCTGCAGTCCATGGAGGTGCAAAAAGTTACATGACTTAGCGACTGAATAATAACAACTAAGTACACATACACACACAAACACACACACA
The DNA here is from genome assembly GCA_006410675.1 of Oreotragus oreotragus. Lineage (NCBI taxonomy): Eukaryota > Metazoa > Chordata > Mammalia > Artiodactyla > Bovidae > Oreotragus > Oreotragus oreotragus. Next base: position 3,622 of record SJYX01000753.1, on the reverse strand, counting down.
CACACAGCAACCATCTTCCAGCCTGTTGTGTTTTTTTAAAGTAATGATTTCTTTTCTCAACGATCCAATGTGTATTTGTTATACATCAAAGTTCCAGATATGTGTTGAACTTCTGATCATTTTGTCTATCTTTGGAGCCATATCATATTGTCTAGTGCCTTAATCACTACAGTTCTATAGTATGTTATGTAGCTACTATATAGCTCTAAGGGGCTTCCCAGGTGGCACTAGTGGGAAAGAACCCACCTGCCAGTGCAAGAGTCATAAGAGATGCAGGTTCAATCCCTGGGTCAGGAAGATCCCCTGTTTTTTTAATAACGCAGTTTAGAAACTGGCAGAGAAAACTCCTCTATCCTTTCTCCTTCCTCATATGTATATTGCTGGTGGACAAACACCTTTGTCCAAACAATTGTTTGGTTTCTCTATAAACTGATGAAGAAACTTGTCGAATTCCCCGAAGAAGTTTATTGAAAATTTGGCTGAATATGCATTAGATATATAGATCAATTTAACGAGGTTTGATATCTTAAGGAAATTCTTCCTTTTCATGAATGTGTAACTTCTCAATTTATTTACAGCTTCTTTAATTAACTATGTTGAAGTTTTGAAATCTTCATATTGTCTTTCCCATATCTTTGTTAGATTTATGATGATATTTTATAATTTTGGTTTCTGTTATAAATGGTATATTTATAAAAAAAAGATTTTCTCGTTGATTTTGATCAATCTCGTTGATTTCTCGTTGACTCTGAATATTCAGACACCTTTCTAAACTCACTATTCATAATGACTTTTTGGTATTTTAGCATTATCTGTATAGATCCCGGCTTCCCTGGTGGCTCAGACCAGCAATGGAGACCAGGTTTGATTCCTGGGTTGGGAAGTTCCCCTGGAGGGTGGAATGGCTACCTACTCCAGTATTCTTGATGGGAGAATTCCATGGACAGAGGAGCCTGGTGGGGTCCATGGGGTCACAAAGAGTTGGACATGATTCAGCGACTAACACTTTCACTATCATATAGACCTTATCAACTGTGAATTGATTTTATTTGCTCATTTCTAATCTTAATGCCATTTTTACTTTCCTTTCTTATTTTATTGACTAATATCTGAAAATAATGACTAGATGTGGTGATATTGAGCACTATTTTTTTCCCCCTATTTTGGAGAGGAAGCTGTCAACATTTCTCTGTTTAGGATGGTGTTATTTAACTCAGGTTTAGGCGTGACCCTTCTATTTCAGGTAGAAATTCTTATGTATATATTACCATCTTTTGCAGTAATTTTGTCTTTGTTTTATATGGCTTATCATATTGCACTGGCAAAAGTAACTGTTACTAATACTAGTGATACAGGGAATTCCTACATGTTTTAACTGTAATGATGGCTCTTGGCTGGGATAGAGACATAAATTTTCTTTCTTTTTGAGAGGGAGGATTTCCTAATAAGCAAATAGAAACTGAAAAATAAATTAATTTTTTATTTGATTCTCTACTTCCAAAATTTTGTGTAATATATAATTTAGTTTTCTTTCTTTTTGAAAGTTTCAAAGAATTAACTCAGAATACTTTGTAGCCTGACACCTATTTTCTGCTGTTATTTTTTAATAATTAAAAAAATCTTATATGTTTAGCATCCTTTCTGTCATTTTGCATCCTGTTTTCATAATAATCTTTTTCATCAGTATTTTCAAGTATTCTGACATAAACTCATACATATATTATACCTCAAGATCTTCTTAGTATATTTTAAATTATTTTTGTATTTGTTGGAATTTTCTGCTCTTTTTTGAAGAGCAGAAATGCTTATATTTGCCAATAAGTATAATTTTTTCCCTCCAAGAAAAAAACTATAGCTTTGGTGGGGAGGATTGATATTAATTCTGCTTTTATAATCAGCTTATCTTTTTTAAAATTATGTTTTTCTAATCTTAGTCTTTTGTCTTTATCTTCAAATATATTTACATTAATGCAAATGCTCTATCTTCATTCTCTTTTATTAATAAAAATATTTTTATAAACATTTATACCCTTTGATCATATCTGAAACCAGTGGCTCTTAGTTGGGGGCAGTCTTGCCTGACAACAGATATTTGGCAATGTCTGAAGGCATTTTGGTATGTTATGACTTGCAGTGGAGAAGAGGATGGTACTGGCCTCCAGCTGGCAGAGGTCAAGGATGCTGCTAAACAAAAAAAAAAAAAAAAAAGGATGCTGCTAAACAGCCTACCACACACACAACTGTTCCCAACAACAAAGAATCAGCCAGCCCAAAGTGTCAACTGTGCTGAGGCTGAGAAACCCTCCTCTAGGCTGTGGATATATATTCAGTCATTTTGATCGGTATTATAAAAGCCGTAATAACAAACACGGGCTCTGTCCTTGATTTTCTCCCTGTGATAATTTGCTAGTGACCAGAATCAAACAACACTAACATGTGATTTCTTTGGCTCACTATATATTTTTCAAAAAATTATTGAGCACTGATGGATAAGATATGCATGCTACAGATTCCTACCATTTCTGCCTGCTAGTCAGTATTATACTCCTTTCCCTAGAAAAGTCACACGTTTATATTAACCATCTGACCATTGTGGAAATTTGAGCTTGCACTGCTGAATTATATACCAACTGGTCATCAACTTCTTTCTTTCTTTCATTTTCAGACATTTCTATTGGCAATAGTAGCTCACCAAAGTAGGGTAGCTACATCTTTCAAAAATTGCCAGCACCAAGGAGGTCCGATAACATCAGAACATTTTGATATGGCATGAGTGATTCTTTTTTTACAACTTTTTTTTTTTAATAAAGATTTTTTTGATGTGGACCCTTTTAAAAGTCTTTTCGAATCTGTGATAATATTGTTTATGTTTTGGTATTTTAGCCACAAGGCTTGTGGGATCTTGACTTTCCTGTGTGCAGTGCTTTGTCGTTCAGTTGTGTCCAACTCTTTGTGACCCGCCAGGCTCCTCTGCCCATGGGGATTCTCCAGGCAAGAATACTGGAGTGGGTTGCCATGCCTCTGACCAGGGATCAAATCCACACTACCTGCATTAGAAGACACAGTCTTAACCACTAGACCACTAGGCAAGTCCCCACATGGGTAATTCCTTAGAATACTTACCTCTGTAAGGTGGCCTGGTGTCCATTCTCCCACAAACTCCAATCAAAAATCACTGATGTATAAAAGATCAAATAAGTAACAAATACTCCTTATTTCACACTCCTAGTAGGTAGTGCCAGAATTATGTTGCATCAAAAAATAAAACACTTGCTCTAACATAGAGCTGTATGCATGAATCTACACTGTGAGAGGCAGTGCTGTGTGGCAGCTAAGATCTGGGACCCTGTTGAGAGGTTGCCCAACTTCCATTCCAGCTCTGCCACCTCCCAGTCTGGACAAACAGCTGCCCCTTTTTTCATAGGCTTCAGTTCAGTTCAGTCACTCAGTCGTGTCCAACTCTTTGCAACCCCATGAATCGCAGCACGCCAGGCCTCCCTGTCCATCACCATCTCCCGGAGTTCACTCAGACTCACGCCCATCGAGTCCGTGATGCCATCCAGCCATCTCATCCTCAGTCGTCCCCTTCTCCTCCTGCCCCCAATCCCTCCCAGCATCAGAG
>SJYX01000749.1:138436-157239 GCA_006410675.1 Oreotragus oreotragus | reverse complement strand
CCCTAGTAATATGGTAGGAGGGGTGAAATCGCATTTAGAATCAAACCCCTTACTCGCCAGAGACATTCAGAGGGCTCAAATGAATCTTGTGTGCACCAGGACTCAGAGACCCTGCAGACACTGAGCCAGAACTGTTTGAGTGTCTCCTGCGGAGATATGGGTCATCAGTGGCCTGCCGCAGGGTCAGGGGCTCTGGGTGCTGCAGACCTGGGTATGGCATAAGCCCTCTTGGAGGAGGTCACCATTAACCCCACCATAGAGCCACCAGAATTTACACAGGACTGGGGAAACAGACTCTTGGAGGCCACAAACAGAACCTTAAATGAAAACCACACTCACAGAAAACTAACCAAACTGATCACATAGCTTTGTCTGACCACCATAGCTTTGTCTAACTCAATGAAACTATGAGCCATGCCCTGTAGGGCCACCCAAGACAGATGGGTCATGGTGGAGCGTTCTGACAAAAACGTGGTGCCCTGGAGAAAGGAATAGCAAACCACTTCAATATCCTTGCCTTGAGAACCCCATGAACAGCATGAAAAGGCAAAAAGTTTCCTCTAACATCTGGCTGTGACTCTCCAAACTAACATTTCCAAATTTCTGCTATCCTTTTCATTTGATATCACTGAGAATTAAAACTGCCCTGTTACCTGGAGGCCTGCAAACTGATGCTGCTGCTGCTGTTGCTGAGTCACTTCAGTCGTGTCCCAGTCTGTGCGACCCCATGGACGGCAGCCCACCAGGCTACTTCGTCCCTGGGATTCTCCAGGCAAGAGTACTGGAGTGGGTTGCCATTTCCTTCTCCAATGCATCAAAGTGAAAAGTGAAAGTGAAGTCGCTCAGTCATGTCCAACCCTCAGCGACCCCATGGACTGCAGCCTTCCAGGCTCCTCCGTCCGTGGGATTTTCCAGGCAAGAGTACTGGAGTGGGGTGCCATTGCCTTCTCAAACTGATGCTAGATGACTTGATACAAACTTCAGAGAAATTGCCACAGTCTTCATGCCCTGCTGCATGAGCCATTCAGAAAAGCTAACTGATGATATTATTAGAGATATTTCAAGCTGTAAAAGATGCTTCAACCCTGATATCTAAACATCTTGAATGACTGGCCTCTGGGCTCAGAAACTGGTTTATAATCTGCTCCAATCATTAACCTCTGTTTTTCTTTTGTTTCCATGGACATGCTTCTTATTAAATATACAATTGCTTGAAGTATAGACCTAATTTTGGGAACCCATCTGGATCACCACCTACGCAAATGGGTCTAAGTGAACTAGCCTTTTGTCAAGGCTAAGAGACTGGTTCAATGAGATGGAACAATATACCAGCTCAAATTTTAATATGTGAAACTTCCAGGGAAGTTTCAGAGCAGAATACTCTTGGAGCCCAGGGCCCCCTGCCCCTAAATGTGCCTCAGTGGCATATTGATTATTTTGAATTAAAGCTACTTAGGGAAGAGCCAACGCAAGAGTCTTCCCAGGTGATGCTAATGGTAAAGAACCCTCCTGCCAATTCTGGAGACATGAAAGATGAGGGTTCAATCCCTGGGTTGGGAAGATCCCCTGGAGGAGGGCACAGCAACCCATTCCAATATTCTTGCCTGGAGAATCCCATCAACAGAGGAGCCTGGTGGCCTACAGTCCACAGGGTTGCAAAGAGCTGGACACGACTGAAGCAACCTGGCACAATGCAAGAGAGACAATTTGACTCTTCTCTCTCTCTCCCTAAAGCTGGAAATAAATCTGTCATGTGAAAGGCACATTCCCTGTATCTGGAGGTTGAAGGACATTCTTATCACTAGAGATAGGGAATTGGGAGCCAAAAAGCCTGTGTAAACAAACTTTGTTACTTCTTTAATTTGCAAGCCCAAACTCTGTTTAGATTCTTCACTAATTAAATACCCAAATGTTATGTTCCTTTGTCCTGCCCATTCTTCACAATGTATTGTTTATTTTTCTAGAAAGTATGAAAGCTTCCCTGCTTTGGCACTTCTTAGGTTCCATTTCTATGAGACCTCCATATACACGAATTAAAATTTGTTTCTTTTTCTCCTGTTAATCTCTCTTGTATCCATATTACTATTTGTCCAGCCACAAGAACTCAAGAGAGGTAGGGAGGGGAAATTTCTCTCTTCCCAATAAGAGGAAAAATGAAACAGTTAGAATTCAGAGGCAAAATCCCTGGTTGTAATCTGTTTATAAACAATCTGTCTAGTTTTCTTTATGAATAATATTAGCAATGTAAATTCAGTTTGTTTAATAATTATTCAAAGTACGGGTTGCTATTAGGTACTCCTTTGTGTAGTACTGGGCTTTTTATTTTTATTTTTTATTTTTAAAATTTTTATTTTTACTTTATTTTGCTTTACAATACTGTATTGGTTTTGGCATGCATTGATACTGGGCTTTTTAAATATACGTGGTCTTGTCTTTTAGAATTTATAATCCAATTCAGAGAATAAAAATGTTTATCAGTCTCTGAAATCCTTCAAAAACATTTATTCTTTATCTCAACTGTAGGGAGCTTCAACTTACAGTAGGATGTCTTTCAAGATACTATATATTGTTTGAAACTCAGAATGTCCTCATCTGTGAAAACAATGATTAAAATAGAGAGTAGGTTCCCAGACCTTGGTACCAAAATAAAAAATTCAGAAAAGAAAGACATTAAACAAAGAGATGCTGAATCAAGTTTCCAGTTGATACTACTGTCAGAATGTAAACACCCTTTGGACTCTTACCTTTGGGGGAACTAATAAGAACCTGATGAAAGAACATATTTCTAAAATTTAAATAACAGTTTCAAGGAGTCCAGTGATCCCCTGAACCACCCAGGAATCCCCCGCTAAGAAGGGCTGATTCAGGCGGGCTTCCCTGGTGGTCCAGTGGCTAAGACTCCATGTTCCAATGGAGGGGACCTGGGTTCAATCCCTGGCTGGGGAAGTAGATCCCACATACTACAGCTAAGAGTTCACATGCCCCAACTAAAACATCCCAGGTGCCACAAGGAAGATCAACGATCTTACAGGCCACAACTAAGACCCAGGGCAGCCAATCAGTTACAAAGAAATGTAAGCCACACATCTGAAGAAGAAAAGAAAAAAACAGAAGGGCTGATTTAGACATTGGAGTGACATTAATAAGATGATGAAATAGAAAGTCCCACCTCTTGATCCCCCAAACAGAGACATCAATAAAGCAACAATACTTGGACCAAGATACCTTTATGAGGCTTTCAGTATCCAGTTAAGAATTCACAACACCCAAAAAGAGCACAAAACCAAGAAAATAAAATGGCCCTCCCTCAAGCCACCAGTTCAGGGCTGAGACCACTCAGCCTGCAATCTGATCTTCAGGGGAAAGAATGAGTGACATGTTCACCTAGCATCTGTATGTAGCCTTTCAGGAACTGCCCAAGAGACTTATTTCTGTCTCACTTCATTCAGAGCACTGAGGCAACCAGCATAGTTAGAACACCTGGGGGCACATAAGGGCAAGGAAAAGATGGCTTCACTAGTGAATTATACAAACATTAAACAAGATTTAATGCCAACTCCTTTCAAAATCTTCCCCCAAAACTGACCTGATAAAATGGCCTGATACCAAAGCCAGACAAAGACACTACGAGAAAAGAAATTACAGGCCAATAACCCTGATAAATACAGATGCAAAAATCCCCAACAAGAACAAGAAAAAAAACCAGCAAGCCAAATTTTAAAACAGCACATTAAAAGGATCATAGACCATAATCAAGGTGGATTTATCCCTGATTGATTTATCCCTGATGCAAGGATGGTACCACATAAGCATATCAATGAATAGGATACATCACATTAACAGAATGAAGGATAAAAATTATATGATCATCTCAATAGAAGTGGGCTGCCCTGTGGCTCAGCTATTAAAGAATCTGCCTGCAATGTGGGAAACCTGGGTTTGATCTCTGGGTTAGGAAGATCCCTTGGAAAAGGGAAAGGCTACCCACTTCAGTATTCTGGCCTGAAAAATTCCATGGACTGTATAGTCCATGGGGTTACAAAGAGCTGGACACACCGAGAGACTTTCACTTCACTTCACTCAGAAGCAGAACAAGCATTTGACAGAAGTCAACATTCTTTCATGATAAAAACTCTCAACAAATTAGGTATAGAAGGTATAGTTATATTTTACCTTAATATAATAAAGACCATATATGACAAGCCCACAGGTAATATCATACTCAATAAAAGTGAAAGTGTTAGTCACTCAGTCATGTCCAACTCTTTGTGACCCCCATGGACTGTATAGCCTGCCAGGCTCCTCTATCCATGGAATTCTCCAGGAAAGAATACTAGAGTGGGTTGCCATTCCCTTCTGCTTCCCGACTCGGGGATCAAACTCAGGTCTCCCACATTGCAGGCAGATTCTTTACTGTCTGAGCCACCGGGGTGAAAAATTAAAAGCCTTTATCTAAGGTCAGGAATGACACAGAATGTTCACTCATACTCCTTCAACAGTGCTGAGACTCAGTCTCCTGCTTCAAGGTAAAAAAGGAGCATGTCTAGAAAAGGAAGGAAGGTTTGGAATGCTCATCTGAGAGAGATTACTAAAAACTTAAATCATTTTTTGTATAAGATACCTATGTATATTCACATGGGAGACTGAAACTTTCTAAGTAGTTGATGTCACTTTCTCATATTTATTAATTGCATGCTGATATTGTTACCAAAAGAATCACTGTGTATTAGACCTAAGTCATTCATTTTCCCAGAAGTTGCCCTAACACTGGGAATATTCTGAAATGAAAAAAGATCAGCATTTTTTCATTTCATTTCCTAGGATACAAGAATGATAAATTTACTAGCATATCCCACAGCCTAGGGAAGTACTGACATTTTTGCCTTTCAACTTTGCTTTTCAGATATGAAGAATAAATATAATCTTACTCTGGATAAATTTATTGTAGCCACAGCCTATCCAGGTTAGTATTTGACTTAAGAAAAAAAACCACTGTTTCACAAATCAACAAAATAAAAGATATGGGTACAGATATAGGTTTTGCAACCTATTATTTATGTAGTCTAAACTCCCTGAAACTTGGTTTTTATCCATAGGGAGAGGGCACTTATATATTGTCAGCTATTCACATGATGAGCATTAAATAAAACTGTATCATTGTGAAGACTACAAATTTTACCCATTGAAAGAGCAAGTCCCAAAGACCTGTATCACCATGGCAAGTGAGTAAGTTTAAGATGTTCTTAATCTTTCCCCAAAGGACCTAAGACTATATAGTCAGCAAAGAAAATATTCACACTTTCCAAGGGATTTTGGACACAGAGTTTGGTTTGACACTGAAACATCACATGTTACCTCTGTTAGGGTACCAGAATATGCAGATGAAGTCACAAATGCACTCCTGTCAAATTCCTGCTAAAAGTGGATTCACAGAGCCCTCCAGTGCCTATTTGTTCCCTCTCCTGTTCCCAAACGTATAATTGCTACGAACAATACTTGGTAATTAGCAGAAACCCCATATTGGTTCTTTGGACTGTGGGATAAGACCTATGCAGTAGAGAAGCCAATTAAAAACTTCTAACTACCCCCATCAAGATTTTAATTTTTCTGGAAGTATTTCATCCCTGGTTGGGAGGTGATGGCAGAGACTAGGGCCACCGTTAAAGACTTTAAGGATGCATGGTTGCTAGTTCTCCTTATATCCCTATTTAATTAACCAACCTGGAATGTATTTAAAAAAGGGGAAAACAGATGTATCCTGGATAATGACGGCATAAGGCAACCTCAATCAGAAAGCAACTCCAATAGCAGCTGCTATGTCAGATGTGACCTCTTTGCTAGAATAGGTTACCGTGGCCTTGGACGTGTGCTCAGTCGTGTCTAACTCTTTGCAGCCCCACGGACTGTAGCCCACCAGGCTCCTCTGTCCATGGAATTTTCCAGGCAAGAATACTCGAGTAGATTGCCATTTCCGGGGGCTCCTTTCAACCCAGGGGTCGAAAAGTAGGCAGGCAGATTTGTTACCACTAGTGCCACCTGGGATGGCCTTGGGTGCATGTTATACTATCACTAATCTGATGAACATGTCATTTTCCATTCCTACTGGAAAGATCAGAAATTGTTTGAATTTACTTGAAGCAAATATGTGTATATATTTATGAAAAAAACAAAACTAGGTTAATGCTTTTGCCTTCTGACATAATATAGTCATTGAAATCTGAACTGGTCATTTGGCAAGATATAGCATTGGTTCACTTTGCTGCTGGTACCATGTTAATCGAACCAGATGAGCAAGAAGTTCCATACATATTATAGGCCGTGGTATAACATATGTGTTCCAAAAAGTAAGAATTAAACTATACGAAAATTCAGGGAAATGCTATATACGTAACATGCAAGAGTCCAGGGCTTTGGGACAAGTCATGACATTCTTTCTAAACTAAGGAACAAATTATTGCACCTTTCTCTGTGCTCAAAGAAGGAAGCATAATGTCCAATATTTGTCTTTTGGTTCTGAAAGTAACATATTACACACTAACAAGACTGCTGGTACATTTAACGTGTGACGTGACAGTCTGAGCAGGGCTCAAAGCAGGAAAAAGACTTGCAGCAGGTCCAGGCTGAGTGCCTGGACCGTATGACTTGGCAGATCCTTCAGTATTCAAGGTATGAGTGATGGGGAAAGATACCGTGTGGAATTTAAGACAAACTCCCAAAGTAAAAGCACAATGTACATCCTTAGGATTCTTATCTCACTGTGTCATCTGTAGCAGTGAGTTGTACAGCATTTAAAAGCATAATAATAATAGGTCTCTGGAGTACTATTGGACCTTCATAAAGACACGGAGCCTGATCAGTGGAGACTCAGGTGACCAGTGGGCCAGAACTGCTCATTATGGGGTGGGTTCTGCCAGACCTTCCCTAAGTCAGCTCAAGAGAGTCATGTGGCCAAAACTGAATTCCTCCCCTGGGTTCCACCCACCTCCAGTGTCAAATCCAGATGCAAAGGTATAAACGTTCAGCACTTCCTTCAAAACGGAGCAGCTCAGAAAGGCCATACGAGTTCCTGAGTTCCCCTGGAGACGGTTGAGGCCCTTGTCACAGCTGCATCACAGCTCACCTCCTCCCTCTTACCATTCTTACTTCCTCTGATTCCCCATGGATATTGATCTCAAGGACATATTTCAATAAATTTCTTGCAAACAAATGTGCATCTGAGAACGTTTTCCTCCAGAAAACTTACCTAAGATATACATACCAAAATTATATCCAGTTAGATGAAAGGAGGGAAGAGGAAATAAAGAATCTTTACTTCTAGGTTTTTATAAATGTGAATTGAATTGATTTCTAATTTATAAGGAAAAAAGAGTGAAAGAAAGGAAGACAAGGAGGAAAAGGAAAGGCAAAAGAGACTCCCCTCCTCATGTTTGATAAACACACCTTCCTATTCCTTGAAAAGCTATGTAGTGAGTTGTACAGCCTTTCATTTCACAAGTTAACTGAAGTGAAGAATAACATTACTCCAGAGAAAACCTACCATTTGTTATTCAACAAAGAAGCTGAACATTTTAACCCAAATTAACTTATTTTTACCTCCTGTGAAAATCTTGAATTTCACTCACTTACTTTAAATAAATAGTTATTTAGCATTTATAATATGTCAAGCACTGATCTATTTCTATAATGTAGCAGCATTATCTTTATGTACACTCTTAAATCTATAAGTCAAATAGATATTTCAGATATTATTGGATATAATGCTANCTAACTTATTTTTACCTCCTGTGAAAATCTTGAATTTCACTCACTTACTTTAAATAAATAGTTATTTAGCATTTATAATATATCAAGCACTGATCTATTTCTATAATGTAGCAGCATTATCTTTATGTACACTCTTAAATCTATAAGTCAAATAGATATTTCAGATATTATTAGATATAATGCTATTCCTAGCTACTTACTTTCCTTCTCTTTTACATTTCATTTATACCTCATTGCAAGTCACAAAGTCAATAAAGCAATGATAATCAGAATAGATATCAAAAGGACATTTAAATTGGAATAGTTTTCTATTTACTAAAGATATCCTGAAGGACATTTTTTCAAGCAGTTACACATTTACATAAGACATTCAGTAATATCATACTTGCAAAATAGCTAGACATTTTGGCATTTTGGATTTGAGATGATGAGATTAAAATAGCAATATATGAAAACTGTGATTCGGACTAAATGAGAAAAGATGAGGACAGAATAACATTTTATGAATGAATATGTCAAGGTGAGTATAGCAAAAGAAAAAAATTTATGGAAAAATACTTCTGAAAAGACGCAATATTTAAGTTCCTCTTATTAATATTATATTTAGAGATGATGAGATTAAAATAGCAATATATGAAAACTGTGATTCAGACTAAATGAGAAAAGATGAGGACAGAATAACATTTTATGAATGAATACGTCAAGGTGAGTATAGCAAAAGAAAAAAATTTATGGAAAAATACTTCTGAAAAGACGCAATATTTAAGTTCCTCTTATTAATATTATATTTATATAAATCAATGAATAAAATTACACTCTGTTTCTAAAAACAAAAATCTAGGTTTCTTTATAGGAGTTCAAATACAGATATAAAAGAAATTAATTTGGTTATCTGAAGTGTAAAATGAAGAATTAGCTTTAGTTAAAATTATAAGTGAAACCTCAGGTCACAGGTTCACTTGTATTTAATAGAAAATTTGAAAATGTTGCTAACACCAGTGGGGAATGCCAAGCATTGGTAGATACAAGAGAAGACTAGAGAGCATGTATAAATGGTAACAACAAAATATAAATCTATCCTTAATCTAAACCAATATAAACCTAGATTTCTGTATGCCAAGGACAGAGTTTTTCTTAAATATTCAGAAATTAATTCTAATAGTAAATTTTTAGGACTGTTGACTTGCAAATATATATTTTTATGAGTCATTTATTTGCTAACAAAAATTTTTTTCACTTAAAGTTGTAAGCAGTATTTGCTATAAGGGGTTGAATTTTCTCACTAAATTTAGGACAATTAAATCACTAAATATAACTTCACTGCTCTTATTACTAATGACCCACCTACTCTGTACATAAAACTGTGCCTTCTTCCATTAAAAAGAGACACAGATGTATAGAACAGTCTTTTGAACCCTGTGGGAAAGGGAGAGGGTGGGATGATTTGGGAGAATGGCATTGAAACATGTATAATATCATATATGAAACAAATCGCCAGTCCAGATTCGATGCATGATACTGGATGCTTGGGGCTGGTGCACTGAGACGACCCAGAGGGATGGTACGGGGAGGGAAGAGGGAAGGGGTTTCAGGATGGGGAACACGTGTATACCTGTGGCGGATTCATGTTGATGTATGGCAAAACCAATACAATATTGTAAAGTAATTAACCTCCAATTAAAATAAATAAATTTTTAAATAAACAAGTAAATGAAATAAATTTTTATTTATTCATAATTTTTAAAAATACATGGAAAAATCAAGAGAAGTTTTTTTAATGAGCAAAACTAGAAATAACTTGCAACTTATTCGTTGACAAATGATTAATTTCCCTTATATAGTAAAAGTTTCTCCAAATCAGTATTTTACAAAGAAAATAAGGAAAATGGGGGAACATCTAGAGACATTTCATGGGTTCTTGGTCATTAGAAAAATTGTGCCAACTTTCTCACAGGAAGAGAAACATATATAAAGATACACTGAAATGTCAATTTTCAGGTATAAATTTGGCAAAGATTAGAAAGCTTAACAGAGCATAGAGAAGCCAGCATTTTTATACATTGCTGGTTGATGTGTAAATGAGTTTAAGATCTATAGACAATTTTGCAATATTTATCAAAATTTCCAAGGTTTCCTGCATTTTGACTCAGCAATTCCACTTCTAGCAACTTATCCTACAGATGGTCTCATGCAACAAGCATACACCCTATTCCCAAACAGCATATTTAGATTTTGCTCCAAGGCTATGCCTATTGCCTCTGGCGAGTTTACTTCGCTGGCTCTTTTTAAGGTATTCATAAGAGTGTGTTCTCCACGCTTCCTCTTACAAATACTGTTGCTTAGGTTCTAAAGTGGTCATCATCATTTCCACCTATGTGGTGGACCGGGGTTTTCGTTGTCTCCTGGTTTGTGTCCTTTTACTTTCTCATTCCCCTTGTTGCTTTCAGATGATTTTTAGAAAGAGGAAAGGTAAATACCAACTACATATGCTACCATCTTCAAACCAGAAGTACTCAGGAGTCCTTGAATTCTCTAGCCCCTTGGCTTCTAAACTTCAACTCCCTCCTGCTTTTCCTTTTCCCGTCTGTCCTATCCTCCTTATTTACCTTCATAAATTCTTCTGCCTAAGACATCACTTAAATGCTATTGCATCTTAGGATGTCATTCTTGGTCCATACATTTCTCTTGACATACTTTCCTGAAGCAATCCTACCTACTCTCTAAGCTTTAGCTACGACCATGTTCTTGCCCCCTCCCCCAATCTTTAGCCTTGACCTGCCTCATCAGACTTTTACTTCAGTTCATCTTGTATTACTTAAGCCCTCAAACAATAAATATATATAATGCACCGGGTAAAGACTGACTGACAAGCAATTGAATTTATAAGTACTATTGCANCCAAGGACAGAGTTTTTCTTAAATATTCAGAAATTAATTCTAATAGTAAATTTTTAGGACTGTTGACTTGCAAATATATATTTTTATGAGTCATTTATTTGCTAACAAAAATTTTTTTCACTTAAAGTTGTAAGCAGTATTTGCTATAAGGGGTTGAATTTTCTCACTAAATTTAGGACAATTAAATCACTAAATATAACTTCACTGCTCTTATTACTAATGACCCACCTACTCTGTACATAAAACTGTGCCTTCTTCCATTAAAAAGAGACACAGATGTATAGAACAGTCTTTTGAACCCTGTGGGAAAGGGAGAGGGTGGGATGATTTGGGAGAATGGCATTGAAACATGTATAATATCATATATGAAACAAATCGCCAGTCCAGATTCGATGCATGATACTGGATGCTTGGGGCTGGTGCACTGAGACGACCCAGAGGGATGGTACGGGGAGGGAAGAGGGAAGGGGTTTCAGGATGGGGAACACGTGTATACCTGTGGCGGATTCATGTTGATGTATGGCAAAACCAATACAATATTGTAAAGTAATTAACCTCCAATTAAAATAAATAAATTTTTAAATAAACAAGTAAATGAAATAAATTTTTATTTATTCATAATTTTTAAAAATACATGGAAAAATCAAGAGAAGTTTTTTTAATGAGCAAAACTAGAAATAACTTGCAACTTATTCGTTGACAAATGATTAATTTCCCTTATATAGTAAAAGTTTCTCCAAATCAGTATTTTACAAAGAAAATAAGGAAAATGGGGGAACATCTAGAGACATTTCATGGGTTCTTGGTCATTAGAAAAATTGTGCCAACTTTCTCACAGGAAGAGAAACATATATAAAGATACACTGAAATGTCAATTTTCAGGTATAAATTTGGCAAAGATTAGAAAGCTTAACAGAGCATAGAGAAGCCAGCATTTTTATACATTGCTGGTTGATGTGTAAATGAGTTTAAGATCTATAGACAATTTTGCAATATTTATCAAAATTTCCAAGGTTTCCTGCATTTTGACTCAGCAATTCCACTTCTAGCAACTTATCCTACAGATGGTCTCATGCAACAAGCATACACCCTATTCCCAAACAGCATATTTAGATTTTGCTCCAAGGCTATGCCTATTGCCTCTGGCGAGTTTACTTCGCTGGCTCTTTTTAAGGTATTCATAAGAGTGTGTTCTCCACGCTTCCTCTTACAAATACTGTTGCTTAGGTTCTAAAGTGGTCATCATCATTTCCACCTATGGTGGACCGGGGTTTTCGTTGTCTCCTGGTTTGTGTCCTTTTACTTTCTCATTCCCCTTGTTGCTTTCAGATGATTTTTAGAAAGAGGAAAGGTAAATACCAACTACATATGCTACCATCTTCAAACCAGAAGTACTCAGGAGTCCTTGAATTCTCTAGCCCCTTGGCTTCTAAACTTCAACTCCCTCCTGCTTTTCCTTTTCCTGTCTGTCCTATCCTCCTTATTTACCTTCATAAATTCTTCTGCCTAAGACATCACTTAAATGCTATTGCATCTTAGGATGTCATTCTTGGTCCATACATTTCTCTTGACATACTTTCCTGAAGCAATCCTACCTACTCTCTAAGCTTTAGCTACGACCATGTTCTTGCCCCCTCCCCCAATCTTTAGCCTTGACCTGCCTCATCAGACTTTTACTTCAGTTCATCTTGTATTACTTAAGCCCTCAAACAATAAATATATATAATGCACCGGGTAAAGACTGACTGACAAGCAATTGAATTTATAAGTACTATTGCATTGATATATTGCACTATAATTTCCTCTTTTCTATGTTGTGTAATTTTCTAGCCAGTAGATACTACTTAATTGACTTTCTAATTATTGGGCCTGGAAATATATAGTAATTAAGGTGATTCTCTTTTCAGAGTTGTTTTCTGACATAGAAAATTAGAAATAATAAACTCGGGTAAATCTTTGAAGATCTGAATGTTACTTATCTTTGTGTTAGAAACATTATAGCTCGTCAGACTTTTAGTACTTTAAACCATACCCTCAAACATGGAAGAAAAAAATCATTAATCTTGACCTGACACTGAACATGCCCTTATTTTCACATTCCACAGACTTCTAATCTATTTTCTCCATTAAAAAAAAAAAAATCTCATTCAAAAGTTCTGAAGAACTTCCTTGGTGGAACAGTGTATAATAATCTGCTGCCAATGCAGAGGACACAGGTTTGAAACCTGGTCCCGGAAGATTCCGCTTGCCACAGAGCAACCCAGCCTGTGTGCCACAGTTACTGAGCCTGCACTCTAGAGCCCACAGGCTGCAACTACTGAAGCCTGTGCACCTGGGGTTTGTGCTCTGCAGCAAGAGAAGCCAGGGCAATGAGACGCCTGAGCACTGCAACCAAGAGTAGCCCCCGCTCTCCACAGCTAGAGAAAGGCTGCACAGCAGTGAAGCACTCAGCGCAACCAACATTTAAACAGTAAAGTGTTTTTTAACAAAGGTTTTGAATATTGAGTGTAACCAATGTTTATTGAGTACCCATTTATATGAAAGCCCTTGTGCTAGATGCTTTGAAAGATGTAAAAATGAATAAATAGAGGCTCAAAGGCAATGGCACCCCACTCCAGTACTCTTGCCTGGAAAATCCCATGGACAGAGGAGCCTGGAAGGCTGCAGTCCACAGGGTCGCTAAGAGTCGGACACGACTGAGCGACTTCACTCTCACTTTTCACTTTCATGCATTGGAGAAGGAAATGGCAACCCACTCCAGTGTTCTTGCCTGGAGAATCCCAGGGATGGGGGAGCCTGGTGGGCTGCCGTCTATGGGGTCACGCTGAGTCGGACACGACTGAAGCGACTTAGCAGCAGCAGCAGCAATCCTTCCATAGATTTATAGTCTAGGGATGACAAAAACAAACAAGTGTCATTCCTCCATGTGAAGAATATAATATGTGCCAGAAGAAGTATACAAATAAAGAGCTTCAGAGAATAACTAGAAGAAGAAACCCCACCCCAGTACTCTTGCCTGGAAAATCCAATGGACGGAGTAGCCTGGTGGGCTGCGGTCCATGGGGTCGCTAACAGTCGGACAGACTGAGCAGCTTCGCTTTCACTTTTCTCTTTCATGCATTGGAGAAGGAAATGGCAACCCACTCCAGTATTCTTGCCTGGAGAATCCCAGGGACGGGGGAGCCTGGTGGGCTGCCGTCTATGGGGTCACACAGAGNACGAACACTCAAGACTGCTTTCCTTTAGGATAGACTGGTTTGATCTCCTTGCAGTCCAAGGGACTCTCAAGAGTCTTCTCCAACACCACAGTTCAAAAGCATCAATTCTTCGGTGCTCAGCTTTCTTTATAGTCCAACTGTCACATCCATACATGACTACTGGAAAAACTATAGCCTAGACCTGATGGACCTTTGTTGGCAAAATAATGTCTCTGTTTTTTAATATGCTCTCTAGGTTGGTCATAACTTTCCTTTCAAGGAGCAAGCATCTTTTAATTTTATGGCTGCAATCACCATCTGCAGTGATTTTGCAGCCCCCCAAAATAAAGTCTGCCATTGTTTCCACTGTTTCTCCATCTATTTGCCATGAAGGGATGGTACCAGATGTACCTGGGGCCAAACTATGGTGGAAGTAATGAAGATAATGGCGACCTCCTTCAAAAGATCGCATGCATGTACTGCTACACTCAGTGCCCCCAACCCTGCAGCAGGCCACCACTGAACCACACCTCTGCTGGAGGCTCCTGGACACTCACTTTACTTACATAAAGTTCATTTTAAGTTTTGAATCTGAAGACTCTGTTTCTGGGGGGAAAAAATGATCATCATTTTCTCTTTTAATATTGGTTATTTTTCATTCTGGAACTCTTATTAGACAAATGTTGAGTTTTATCTATTTTCCATTAAATAATTATTCTTTCATACTTTCTATACCTTATCTATTCTACATTCTAGTAATACAGTAGATAGAGGATTTTTCAGCAAATGATCACCGCCTTTCCCTAGCCCTACATGAGGAATACAGTTCTCTGCTACTGATGTGGACTTGCATAGCTGGACTCGTCTCTTGGCCTTCTGCTTTTTGCGTGAGAACAGGTCTACCTTGAAGATGAGATATTTGTGAAGCAGGCTTAGTCCCAGTCTGCAGCTTGGAGACCACCTGAGCCCTGCTGACATCAGCCAAACTCCGTCCCACTCACAAGTGCAGGATAAGAAAAACATCCACATTACTGTGCATTACTAGGATTGGGGACGGGGAAGGCAACGGCACCCCGCCCCAGTACTCTTGCCTGGAAAATCCAATGGACGGAGTAGCCTGGTGGGCTGCAGTCCATGGGGTCGCTAACAGTCGGACAGACTGAGCGACTTCACTTTCACTTTTCTCTTTCATGCATTGGAGAAGGAAATGGCAACCCACTCCAGTATTCTTGCCTGGAGAATCCCAGGGATGGGGGAGCCTGGTGGGCTGCCGTCTATGGGGTCACACAGAGTCGGACACGAAGATGTGTATAAGAGACAGCTNGGGGTCGCTAACAGTCGGACAGACTGAGCGACTTCACTTTCACTTTTCTCTTTCATGCATTGGAGAAGGAAATGGCAACCCACTCCAGTATTCTTGCCTGGAGAATCCCAGGGATGGGGGAGCCTGGTGGGCTGCCGTCTATGGGGTCACACAGAGTCGGACACGACTGAAGTGACTTAGCAGCAGCAGCAGCAGGATTGGGGATGTTTTGAAAGGCAGAAAAATTGGACAGATACAAAATTTGGTATTTAAAGTGCTGCTGTAACAAAAACCTAAATTATGTAGCACTAACTTTAGGAATGGACAGCAGGCAATGATGTAACTGTCACTGGAGAGTTGAAAAATGGCAGCATTGTTATGTAATGGCAATTGTCACCTGCAATAGCATGGAAGGCAGAACACGTATTTAATAAACTTGTTAAATTAGGTGAGATTATTTAAAAGCAGAATGTTAAAAAGTGGGCTGCTAGCTGCCACTTGCAAAGACATAAGAAAGAGATGAACTCAGGCTTCCCTGGTGGCTAAGTGGTGAAGAATTCACCTGCCAATACAGGGGACACAGGTTTGATCCCAGGCCCAGGATGATCCCACATGCTGCAGGACAAGTAAGCCCATGAGCCATAATTACTGAGCTCATCTGCCTAGAGCCAGTGCTCTGCAACAAAGGAAACTACAGCAATGAGAAGCCTGTGCATTGCAACTAGAGAGAAAAGCCCCTGCTTGCCACAAGAGAAAGCCCATGAACAGCAACAAAGCACAGCCATAAATAAACAAAATAAATAAAGAAATCTTCTTTAAAAATTAAAAAAAGAAAGAGATTAACTTTAAAGGAACGGCCTGAACTATAGAGTTGAGAAAAACTTAGAGTCCAGAAATTCTGAAACTGACAGGATTAAAACAGAAATTGTTTATCACTAAATTCCAACTTCAGAGAAGAAGCAAGTCTAATCTATTGCCAGTGATACTTGACCTGGGATAAAGACAAAATCTCTAAAGAAGTTCACCATTACCTTCCTTACCCCTACCATAGTTTGGCCTCAGGCCAAACAATTAGGAGAGAACAAAGCCCATCAAAAAATTGGATTAAAGATTTACCGAACATGGCCCTGGCCATCAGACCCAGTTTCCCCACAGTTGGTCTCTCTCATCAGGGAGCTTCCATAAGCCTCTTATCCTTCTCCATCAGAGGGCTGATAGAATGAAAACCACAATCACAGAAAACACACCAAACTGATGACATGGATCACGGCATTGTCTAACTCAAGGAAACTATGACCCATGCTGTGTAGGACCACATAAGACAGATAGATCATGATGGAGAATTCTGCAAAACATGGTCCACTATAAGTTAAATAAGCAGAGTGACAATATACAGCCTTGACATACTCCTTTTCCTATTTGGAACCAATTTGTGGTTCCATGTCCAGTTCTAACTGTTGCTTTCTGACATACATACAGATTTCTTAGGAGGCAGGTCAGGTGATCTGGTATTCCCATTGCTTTCAGAATTTTCCACAGTTTGTAGTGATCCACACAGTCAAAGGCTTTGGTGTAGTCAATAAAGCAGAAGTAGATATTTTTCCAGAACTCTCTTGCTTTTTCAATGATCCAGTGGATGTTGACAGTTTGATCTTTGGTTCCTCTGCCTTTTCTAAAACCAGCTTAAACATCTGGAAGGTCACAGTTCATGTATTGTTGAAGCCTGGCTTGGAGAATTTTGAGTATTACTTTACTAGATTTGGTGTAGTCAATAAAGCAGAAGTAGATATTTTTCCAGAACTCTCTTGCTTTTTCAATGATCCAGTGGATGTTGACAGTTTGATCTTTGGTTCCTCTGCCTTTTCTAAAACCAGCTTAAACATCTGGAAGGTCACAGTTCATGTATTGTTGAAGCCTGGCTTGGAGAATTTTGAGTATTACTTTACTAGAGTGTGAGATGAGTGCAATTGTGCAGTAGTTTGAGCATTCTTTGGCATTGCCTTTCTTTGGGATTGGAATGAAAACTGACTTTTCCAGTTCCATGGCCAGTGTGGAGTTTTCCAAATTTGCTGGCATATTAAGAGAAGCACTTTCACAGCATGGTCTTTTAGGATTTGAAATAGCTCCACTGGAATTCCATCACCTCCACTAGTTTTGTTCGTAGTGATGCTTCCTAAGGCCCACTTGACTTCACATTCCAGGATGTCTGGCTCTAGATGAATGATCACACCATCGTGATTATCTAGGTCATGAAGACCTTTTTGTACAGTTCTTCTGTGTATTCTTGCCACCTCTTCTTAATATCTTCTGCTTCTGTAGGTCCGTATCATTTCTGTCCTTTATTGAGCCCATCTTTGCATAAAATGTTCCCTTGGTATCTCTTATTTTCTTGAAGAGATCTCTAGTCTTTCCCATTCTATTGATTTCTCTATTTCTTGTACTGATCATTGTGGAAGGCTTTCTTATCTCTCCTTACTATTCTTTGGAACACTGCATTCAAATGGGTATATCTTTCTGTTTTCACTTCTCTTCTTTTCACAGCTATTTGTAAGGCCTCCTCAGACAGCCATTTTGATTCTGTGCATTTCTTTTTCTTGGGGATGGTCTTGATCCCTGTATCCAGTTCAGTGTCATGAACCTCCATCCGTAGTTCATCAGGCACTTGTTTGCTTGTCTATCAGGTCTAGTCCCTTAAATGTATTTGTCACTTCCACTGTATAAGCATAAGGGATTTGATTTAGGTCATACATGAATGGTCTAGTGGTTTTCCTTACTTTCTTCAATTTAAGTCTGAATTTGGAAATGAGGAGCTGATCTGAGCCACAGTCAGCTCCTGGTCTTGTTTTTGCTGACTGTATAGAGCTTTTCCATCTTCGGCTGCAAAGAATATAATCAATTTGATTTCACTATTGACCATCTGGTGATGTCCATGTGTAGAGTCATCTCTTGTGTTGTTAGAAGAGGGTGGTTGCTATGACAAGTGCATTCTCTTTGCAAAACTCTATTAACCTTTGCACTGCTTCATTCTGTACTCCAAGGCCAAATTTGCCTGTTCCTCCAGGTGTTTCTTGACTTCCTACTTTTGCATTCCATTCCCCTATAATGAAAAGGACATCTTTTTTGGGTGTTAGTTCTAGAAGGTGTTATAGGTCTTCATAGAACCATTCAACTTCAGCTTCTTCACCATTACTTGTCAGGGCATAGACTTGGATTATTGTGATATTGAATGGTTTGCCTTGGAAACGAACAGAGATCATTCTGTTGTTTTTAAGATTGTATCCAAGTACTGCATTTTAGAATCTTTTGTTGACTATGATGGCTACTCCAATTCTTCTAAGGGATTCCTGCCCACAGCAGTAAATATAATGGTCATCTGAGTTAAATTCACCCATTCCAGTCCATTTTAGTTTGCTGATTCCTAAAATGTCGACATTCGCTCTTGTCATCTCCTGTTTGACCACTTCCAATTTGCCTTGATTCATGGACTTAACATTCCAGGTTCCTATCCTCCTTACAGCATCAGACCTTGCTTCCATCACCAGCCACATCCACAATTGGGTGTTGTTTTTGCTTTGACTCCGTCTCTTCATTCTTTCTGGAGTTATTTCTCCACTGATCTCCAGTAGCATATTGGGCACCTA
>SJYX01000749.1:73239-134092 GCA_006410675.1 Oreotragus oreotragus | reverse complement strand
TATGCTATCTAGGTTGGTCATAACTTTTCTTCCAAGGAGTAAGTGTCTTCTAATTTCATGGCTGCAGTCACCATCTGCAGTGATTTTGGAGCCCCAAAAAATAAAGTCTGACACTGTTTCCACTGTTTCCCCATCTATTTCCCATGAAGTGAGGGGACCGGATGCCATGATCTTCGTTTTCTGAATGTTGAGCTTTAAGCCAACTTTTTCGCTCTCCTCTTTCACTTTCATCAAGAGGCTTTTTAGCTCCTCTTCACTTTCTGCCATAATGGTGGTGTCATCTGCATATCTGAGGTGATTGATATTTCTCCTGGCAATCTTGATTCCAGCTTGTGCTTCTTCCAGCCCAGTGATTCTTATGATGTACTCTGCATATAAGTTAAATAAGGAGGGTGACAATATATAGCCTTGACGTACTCCTTGTCCTATTTGGAACCAGTCTGTTGTTCCATGTCCAGTTCTAACTGTTGCTTCCTGACCTGCATACAGATTTCTCAAGAGGCAAGTTAGATGGTCTGGTATTCCCATCTCTTTCAAAATTTTCCACAGTTTATTGTGATCCACACAGTCAAAGGCTTTGGCATAGTTAATAAATCAGAAAGAAAAGAAGAGTATGGCAAACCACTTCAGGATTCTTGTCTTGAGAACCCCATGAACAGTATGAAATGGCAATGAAAGATGCACTCCCCAGGTCAGTAGGTGCCCAATATGCTACTGGAGAAGAGTGGAGAAATAACTCCAGAAACAATGAAGAGGCAGAGCCAAAGCAAAAACAACACCCAGTTGTAGATGTGACTGGTGATGGAAGTAAAATTCAGTGCTGCAAAGAACCATATCGCATAGGAACCTGGAACGTTAGGTCCATGAATCGAGGTAAATTGGAAGCGGTCAAATAGGAGATGGCAAGAGTGAACATTGACATTTTAGGAATCAGTGAATTAAAGTGGACTGGAATGGGCAAATTTAATTCAGATGACCATTATATCTACTGTTATGGGCAAGAATCCCTTAGAAGAAATAGAATAGCCCTCATAGTCAACAAAAGTACTTGATTTGCAATCTCAAAAATGATAGCATGATCTCTGTTCATTCCCAAGGCAACCCATTCAAGATCACAGTAATCCAAGTATATTCCCCAACTACCAATGCTGAAAAAGCTGAAGTTGAACAGTTCCATGATGACCTACAAGACCTTCTAAAACTAATGCTGAGAAAAGATGTCCTTTTCATCATAGGGAACTGGAATGCAAAAGCAGGAAGTCAAGAGATACCTGGAGTAACAGACAAATTTGGAGTACAGAATGAAGCACGGCAAAGGCTAACAGAGTTTTGCCAAGAGAACACACTGATCATAGCAACCACCCTCTTCCAACAACACAAGAGACGACTCTACACATGGACATCACCAGAAATACCAAAATCAGATTGATTCTATTCTTTGCAGCCTCAGGTGGAGAAGCTCTATATAATCAGCAAAAGCAAGACTAGGAACTGACTGTGGTTCAGATCATGAGCTCCTTATTGCCAAATTCAGACTTAAATTGAAGAAAGTAGGGAAAACCACTAGGCCATAAAAGGATAAGATCTGATAGAGTGCCAGAAGTATGGACAGAGGTTCGTGACATTGTACAGGAGGCAGTGATCAAGACCATCCCCAAGAAAAAGAAACGGAAAAAGGCAAAATGGTTGTCTGAGGAGGGATTACAAATAGCTGAGCAATGAAGAGAAGTTAAAGGCAAAGGAGAAAAGGAAAGATATACCTATTTGAATGCAGAGTTCCAAAGAATAGCAAGGAGAGATAAGAAACCCTTCAGTCATCAAGGCAAAGAAATAATGGAAAATAATGGAATGAGAAAGACTAGAGATTTCTTCAAAATATTAGAGATACCAAGGGAACATTTCATACAAAGATGGGCACAGTAAAGGACAGAAATGATATGGACCTAACAGAAGCAGCTTTAAGAAGGGGTGGCAAGAATACACAGAATAACTATACAAAAAAGATCTTAAAGACCCAGATGTTCACGATGGTGTGATCACTCACCTAGAGCCAGACATCCTGGAATGTGAAGTCAAATGGGCCTTAGGAAGCACCATTACGAACAAAGCTAGTGTCAGTCAGTCAGTCAGTTCAGTCGTTCAGTCGTGTGTGACTCTTTGCGACCCCATGAACCACAGCACACGAGGCCTCCCTGTCCATCATCAACTCCCTCAGTTCACTGAAACTCACGTCCATTAAGTCAGTGANATTACGAACAAAGCTAGTGTCAGTCAGTCAGTCAGTTCAGTCGTTCAGTCGTGTGTGACTCTTTGCGACCCCATGAACCACAGCACACGAGGCCTCCCTGTCCATCATCAACTCCCTCAGTTCACTGAAACTCACGTCCATTAAGTCAGTGATGCCATCCAGCCATTTCATCCTCTGTCGTCCCCTTCTCCTTCTGCCCTCAGTCCCTCCCAGCATCAGAGTCTTTTCCAATGAGTCACCTCTTCGCATGAGGTGGCCAAAGTACTGGAGTTTCAGCTTTAGCATCATTCCTTCCAAAGAACACCCAGGGCTGATCTCCTTCAGAATGGACTGGTTGGATCTCCTTGCAGTCCAAGGGACTCTCAAGAGTCTTCTCCAACACCACAGTTCAAAAGCATCAGTTCTTTGGTGCTCATCCTTCTTCACAGTCCAACTGTCACATCCATACATGACTACTGGAAAAACCATAGCCTTGACTAGACGGACCTTTGTGGGCAAAGTAATGTCTCTGCTTTTGAATATACTATCTAGGTTGGTCATAACTTTCCTTCCAAGGAGTAAGCGTCTTTTAATTTCATGGCTGGAATCACTGTTTCCCCATCTATTTCCCATTAAGTGATGGGACCAGCTAGTGAAGGTGATGGAATTCTAGTTTAGCTATTTCAAATCTTTAAAGATGGTGCTGTTAAAATGTTGCACTCAATATGCCAGCAAAATTGGAAAACTCATCAGTGGCCATGGGACTGGAAAAGGTTAGTTTTCATTCCAATCCCAAATAAAGGCAATGCCAAAGAATGTTCAAACTGCCACACAATTCCACTCATCTCACATGCTGGTAAATTAATGCTCAAAATTCTTCAAGCCAGGCTTCACCAGTACCTGAACCATGAACTTCCAGATATTCAAGCTGGATTTAGAAAAGCAGAGGAACCAGAAATCAAATGGCCAACATCCACTGGATCAAAGAAAAAGCAAGAGAACTCCAGAAGAACCTCTGCTTTATTGACTACACCAAAGCCTTTGACTGTGTGGATTACAACAAAATATGGAAAATTCTTAAAGAGATGGGAATATCAGACCACCTGACCTGTCTCCTGAGAAATCTCTATGCAGGTCAAGCAGAAACAGTTAGAATTGGACATGGAACAACAGACTGGTTCCAAATTGTGAAGCAGTACATCAGGGTTGCATATTGTCACCCTGCTTATTTAACTTATATGCAGAATACATCATGGGAAATGTCAGACTGGAGGAAGCACAAGCTGGAATCAAATTGCCAGGAGAAATATCAATAACCTCAGATATTCTGATGACACCACCCTTATGGAAGAAAGTGAAGAGGAACTGAAGAACCTCTTGATAAAAGTGAAAGAAAAGAGTGAAAAAGTTGGCTTAAAACTCAATATTCAGAAAATGAAGATCCTGGCATCCGGTCCCATCACTTCATGGAAATAGATTGGGAAACAGTGGATACTGTGGCAGACTTTATTTTGGGGGCTCCAAAATCACTGCAGATGATGACTGCAGCCATGAAATTAAAAGACGCTTGCTCCTTGGAAGGAAAGTTATGATCAACCTAGACAGCATATTAAAAAGCAGAGACATTACCTTGCCAGCAAAGATCCATCTATTCAAGGCTATGTTTTTCTCAGTAGTCATGTACAGATGTGAGAGTTGGATTATAAAGAAAGCTGAGTGCAGAAGAATTGATGCTTTTGAACTGTGGTGTTGGAGAAGACTCTTGAGAGTCCCTTGGACTGCAAGGAGATCCAACCAGTCCATCCTAACAGAAATCAGTCCTGAATAGTCATTGGAAGGACTGATGTTGAAGCTGAAGCTCCAATACTTTGGCCACCTGATGCAAAGAACTGACTCATTAGAAAAGATCCTATGGCTGGGAAAGATTGAAGGCAGGAGGAGAAGGAGATGACAGAGAATGAGATGGTTGGATGGCATCACCAATGGATATTAGTTTGAGCAAGCCCCAGGAGTTGGTGATGGGCAAGGAAGCCTGGCATGCTGCAGTCCATGGGGTCGCAGAGTCGGACATGACTGAGACACGGAACTATACTGAACTAGTCATTACATACTGGATGCTCCCTGGAATGGAGTATCTCCTAGAAATGGTAGCCTTTTGTTTGATATATTATGTGCCATGCTAAGTCACTTCAGTCGTTTCCGACTCTGTGCGACCATATGAACTGTAGGCCGCCAGACTCTTCTGTCCATGGGATTCTCCAGGCAAGAATACTGAAATGGATCGCCATTCCCTTCTCCAGGGGATCTTCCCAACCCAGGGATCGAACCAGTGTGTCTTCTGTCTAACCTGCACTGTCAGGCGAGTTCTTTACCACTAGCACTACCTGGGAATAACACCAAACCTTCTGTAAGCCCTTTGTAAGTGGAGATGTTTGAGATACTGCTGGCAGGAAAGGAAAATTCATACCTGTAATATAAATTGTAATCAAGAGAAATCATTGCCTTTTCCAGAATTAGGGTCCAATGTATTTAACATGACACCATTTGTTTCTCCTTTAGGGATGATTCCATATTACAGGCTCAGTATTGATCTCTGTTCCCAATAAGTTTGATGTTTGGCAGCAGTAACAGCTAGATCAGTCTTGATAAGTAGGAGACTGCGCTGCAGTCCCCTTGTATAGCCATCATCCCTGCAACTGTAGCTACGATATTCATGTGTTCGTTGTTACAGCTCTAAGGATAGAGGCAATTTGATGTCAACTGTTTGAGTCAATCAGCCTGTTTGTTCCAATATTATTCTGAGGTATATGTTTTATGGTTGTTGCACACATACAATACAAAAATCTTGGCACTTTTGCCCATCTCCCAAGGCCATCCATATAACTTTACCTCAGACTTTCTGGCCCTCAAACTAACAATATTTCTCCTTTCAGGTCCCTGAACAAACTTGTCTTTCCATGCAAAATGGATGACTAGGTGTACCAACCAAAATTCTGCTCATTGAGAGAATTTATCCTGGTCTCGTTTTTTTTAAACCCACCTATGAATGGATCTGTAGGGCAACTGCCACCCTTTTCTGACTTTCACCCACATACTGATTTGAATCATTCATAAATAAAGCTCAAACTTTTCCTTTTATCAGAAACTAGTCATTAGGTATCTATCATGCAGCCATAGAGATGAGTTTAGGTAGTAGGTGTCTACTACACGTGTTACCTACTAAATCTTTTCACTTGGATAGAAAGTGAAAGTGTTAGTCGCTCAGTTGTGTCCAATTCTTTGTGACCCCATGAATTGTAGCCAACAGGGCTCCTCTGTCCATGGAATTCTCCAGGCAAGAATACTGGAGTAGATTGCCATTTCCTTCTCCAGGGCATCTTCCTGATCCAGGGATTGAAGCCGGGTCTCCTGCATTGCAGGGAGATTCTTTACCATCTGAGCCACCAGGGAAGGGATCTATAAAGATAAAGGATATGGTTCAACGAAGTCTTGACAGTACCCAAAGTATTTCCAAATAAGTCTATAAAGTAAGATAATCATATCTCAAAAAGAACTGTGAGTGAGCCTTTTGGTATGTAGGACTGACTGGAATCAATACAAAGGAAATCCATGACTGCTTCTTAAAGCTGTTCTAGCAAAAGGCACCACAGGTTTGAACTGAAAGAAACTGAGGCTCTACAGATATAAAAAGAAATTTAGGCCCCAACTTTCTACAGGCAGGGACCAGACTGTGAAATCATCTTAGCCACCAAGAAGAGCCCTTTTCAGAAGTGACTAGGGAGGAGTATAAAATGAATGAATAAACAAAGATCCTTCCACCTCACCAGAGGACAGAGCAAAGAGCCATGAAGAAGCATGGATGGGAACGATGTTTACCAAGGAACATTATGCTTCCTCAAGGTGGAGGTATTTGGAAATACTTGTCTAGCAGGATTTCAAAATATGAGCCAGTCAGTGACTCCTATTTGTATCTCATTCTTCTCCTTTTCAAATGGAAGTGTCTTTTACAGTTATCCTTTCCTTTTTCCACCATCATATGTTGAATATTTGAGAGCAGATACTTTATCCTATAAGTTTCTGGGTATTTGAATCACAAAGAGATACTCTAAAAATTCATGTGATCCTAAACTTTAAATCTTATGTCATGCTTGAATGAGACTTAGGGGATGTCTTAAAATGAAAGAGAGTGTATATAACATATGGTTGATGAAAGAATATTTACAACTGTAAAAGAAGACTGTAGAAGATTAGATTTAAAACATTGTTCAACAGAGAGTCATTTGCCCCCTTCCTCCTCTGGAGAGGAGGATTTTTTTGCCCTTATTTAATTTGGAGTTTGGCTATATAATGTCCTTTGGCCAAATGAATGTTAATAGATATGACAAGACCAGAGGCTTGCAATGTGCTTACATGACTAAGATTTCTTTCTTGCATTCCAGCTTTTCACATCAAGTATACTGATTCTTATGATAACAGAAATGTAGGGCATACTTATACCGAACTTGTGGCTAGAGCCAAAGTCAGTTGAGTTTAAATAAGATTTCTCAAACCTTAGTAACAATAGAGAGATGTGTATAAGAGACAGGTCCAAGGGACTCTCAAGAGTTTTCTCCAACACCACAGTTCAAAAGCATCAATTCTTCGGTGCTCAGCCTTCTTCACAGTCCAATTCTCACATCCATACATGACCACAGGAAAAACCATAGCCTTGACTAGATGGACCTTAGTCGGCAAAGTAATGTCTCTGCTTTTGAATACACTATCCAGGCTGTCATAACTTTTCTTCCAAGGAGTAAGGGTCTTTTAATTTCATGGCTGCAGTCACCATCTGAAGTGATTTTGGAGCCCCAAAAAATAAAGTCTGACACTGTTTCCCCATCTATTTCCCATGAAGTGATGGGACCAGATGCCATGATCTTCGTTTTCTGAATGTTGAGCTTTAAGCCAACTTTTTCGCTCTCCTCTTTCACTTTCATCAAGAAGCTCTTTAGCTCCTCTTCACTTTCTGCCATATATACACGTAGACACATATAAACATTCAATGCACATATACATACAGATATGTAGTCTATCAATTATGTTTGAGTTGAAAACTATGCACAAAGACTCTAAATAGCATATGACTTATATTGTAAACCAGTTCCCAAACTATAATCTGATTATATTTATATACACACATATATATATGCACACACACATTATAAAATCTCTTGAAAGTTAGAGATACTGCTGTCAGTAATTACTAATAATTCAAACTCTTAGCATTACCTATTTAAGGTCTTTGAACACATTCTCAACTCAAACCTGATTGATTATATGTGCATGTGTGCATTTGGTAAGGAGCAGTGGATGCACTTTGCTGGAGCAGCCGTGAAGAGATACCCCATGTCCAAGGTAAGAGAAACCCAAGTAAAACAGTAGGTGTTGTGAGAGGGCATCAGAGGGCAGACACACTGAAACCATAATGACAGAAAACTAGCCAATCTGATCACACAGACCACAGCCTTGTCTAACTCAGTGAAACTAACCAATGCCATGTGGGGTCACCCAAGATGAAAGGGTCATGGTGGAGAGGTCAGACAGAATGTGGTCCACTGGACAAGGGAATGGCAAACCACTTCAATATTCTTGCCTTGAGAACCCCATGAACAGTATGAAAAGGCAAGATGATAAGATACTTAAAGGAGTTCCCCAGGTCGGTAGGTGCCCAATATGCTAGTGGAGATTAGTGGAAAAATAACTCCAGAAAGAATGAAGGGATGGAGCCAAAGCAAGAACAATATCCAGTTGTGGAAGTGACTGGTGACAGAATCAAGGTCTGATGCTATAAAGAGTAATATTGCATAGGAATCTGGAATGTTAGGTCAATGAATCAAGGCAAATTGGAAGTGGTCACATAGGAGATGGCAAGAGTGAACTTTGACATTCTAGGAATCAGCGAACTAAAGACCCAGCAATCCCACTGCTGGGCATACACACCGAGGGAACCAGAATTGAAAGAGACATGTGTACCCCAATGTTCATCACAGCACTGTTTATAATAGCCAGGACATGGAAACAACCTAGATGTCCATCAGCAGATGAATGGATAAGAAAGCTGTGGTACATATACACAATGGAGTATTACTCAGCCGTTAAAAAAANGACATGACTGAGACACGGAACTATACTGAACTAGTCATTACATACTGGATGCTCCCTGGAATGGAGTATCTCCTAGAAATGGTAGCCTTTTGTTTGATATATTATGTGCCATGCTAAGTCACTTCAGTCGTTTCCGACTCTGTGCGACCATATGAACTGTAGGCCGCCAGACTCTTCTGTCCATGGGATTCTCCAGGCAAGAATACTGAAATGGATCACCATTCCCTTCTCCAGGGGATCTTCCCAACCCAGGGATCGAACCAGTGTGTCTTCTGTTTAACCTGCACTGTCAGGCGAGTTCTTTACCACTAGCACTACCTGGGAATAACACCAAACCTTCTGTAAGCCCTTTGTAAGTGGAGATGTTTGAGATACTGCTGGCAGGAAAGGAAAATTCATACCTGTAATATAAATTGTAATCAAGAGAAATCATTGCCTTTTCCAGAATTAGGGTCCAATGTATTTAACATGACACCATTTGTTTCTCCTTTAGGGATGATTCCATATTACAGGCTCAGTATTGATCTCTGTTCCCAATAAGTTTGATGTTTGGCAGCAGTAACAGCTAGATCAGTCTTGATAAGTAGGAGACTGCGCTGCAGTCCCCTTGTATAGCCATCATCCCTGCAACTGTAGCTACGATATTCATGTGTTCGTTGTTACAGCTCTAAGGATAGAGGCAATTTGATGTCAACTGTTTGAGTCAATCAGCCTGTTTGTTCCAATATTATTCTGAGGTATATGTTTTATGGTTGTTGCACACATACAATACAAAAATCTTGGCACTTTTGCCCATCTCCCAAGGCCATCCATATAACTTTACCTCAGACTTTCTGGCCCTCAAACTAACAATATTTCTCCTTTCAGGTCCCTGAACAAACTTGTCTTTCCATGCAAAATGGATGACTAGGTGTACCAACCAAAATTCTGCTCATTGAGAGAATTTATCCTGGTCTCGTTTTTTTTAAACCCACCTATGAATGGATCTGTAGGGCAACTGCCACCCTTTTCTGACTTTCACCCACATACTGATTTGAATCATTCATAAATAAAGCTCAAACTTTTCCTTTTATCAGAAACTAGTCATTAGGTATCTATCATGCAGCCATAGAGATGAGTTTAGGTAGTAGGTGTCTACTACACGTGTTACCTACTAAATCTTTTCACTTGGATAGAAAGTGAAAGTGTTAGTCGCTCAGTTGTGTCCAATTCTTTGTGACCCCATGAATTGTAGCCAACAGGGCTCCTCTGTCCATGGAATTCTCCAGGCAAGAATACTGGAGTAGATTGCCATTTCCTTCTCCAGGGCATCTTCCTGATCCAGGGATTGAAGCCGGGTCTCCTGCATTGCAGGGAGATTCTTTACCATCTGAGCCACCAGGGAAGGGATCTATAAAGATAAAGGATATGGTTCAACGAAGTCTTGACAGTACCCAAAGTATTTCCAAATGAGTCTATAAAGTAAGATAATCATATCTCAAAAAGAACTGTGAGTGAGCCTTTTGGTATGTAGGACTGACTGGAATCAATACAAAGGAAATCCATGACTGCTTCTTAAAGCTGTTCTAGCAAAAGGCACCACAGGTTTGAACTGAAAGAAACTGAGGCTCTACAGATATAAAAAGAAGTTTAGGCCCCAACTTTCTACAGGCAGGGACCAGACTGTGAAATCATCTTAGCCACCAAGAAGAGCCCTTTTCAGAAGTGACTAGGGAGGAGTATAAAATGAATGAATAAACAAAGATCCTTCCACCTCACCAGAGGACAGAGCAAAGAGCCATGAAGAAGCATGGATGGGAACGATGTTTACCAAGGAACATTATGCTTCCTCAAGGTGGAGGTATTTGGAAATACTTGTCTAGCAGGATTTCAAAATATGAGCCAGTCAGTGACTCCTATTTGTATCTCATTCTTCTCCTTTTCAAATGGAAGTGTCTTTTACAGTTATCCTTTCCTTTTTCCACCATCATATGTTGAATATTTGAGAGCAGATACTTTATCCTATAAGTTTCTGGGTATTTGAATCACAAAGAGATACTCTAAAAATTCATGTGATCCTAAACTTTAAATCTTATGTCATGCTTGAATGAGACTTAGGGGATGTCTTAAAATGAAAGAGAGTGTATATAACATATGGTTGATGAAAGAATATTTACAACTGTAAAAGAAGACTGTAGAAGATTAGATTTAAAACATTGTTCAACAGAGAGTCATTTGCCCCCTTCCTCCTCTGGAGAGGAGGATTTTTTTGCCCTTATTTAATTTGGAGTTTGGCTATATAATGTCCTTTGGCCAAATGAATGTTAATAGATATGACAAGACCAGAGGCTTGCAATGTGCTTACATGACTAAGATTTCTTTCTTGCATTCCAGCTTTTCACATCAAGTATACTGATTCTTATGATAACAGAAATGTAGGGCATACTTATACCGAACTTGTGGCTAGAGCCAAAGTCAGTTGAGTTTAAATAAGATTTCTCAAACCTTAGTAACAATAGGACTTGCAAGAAATAAATGAAAGTTTATTTCCTGTATGCCACCAAGCGTTTGGATGACTGGCTACACAGCAAAAGCCAAGTAATATAGGGAGATTTTTCTCAGATAAAGAATTCAATTTGAGGTGGTGGGGGGAGGTTAGGGATTAACAGGGGCTTTCCCAGTGATTTAGCGGTAAAGAATCTGCCTGCAAGGCAGGAGCTGGAGGAGACACGAGTTCGATCCCTGGGTCAGAAAGATCCACTTGAGGAGGGCATGGCAACCCACTCCAGTATTCTTGCTTGGAGAATTCCATGGACAGAGGAGCCTGGTGGGCTATAGAGTCCATGGGGTCACAAACAGTTGGACACGACTGAAGTGACTGGGCATGCATGCAGGAGATTAAAAGATACAAACTCCTGTGTATAAAATAAATAAACAATAAAGATATATTATACAATATAAGGAAATATATACACTATTTTGTAATAACTTTAAATGGACCATAATATATAAAAATATTAAATCAATATGTTGTATACTTGAAACTAATATTATATCATAAAGCCACTATACTTCAGTAAAAAATAAAGTTTAAAAGGACCCAATTTCTGAGTTGTTGCTTTATTTGCATCTTATTTGTAATTCGACCTGTTGTTGTTAACTGAATTGGTGCCCAATACCAATTCATATTTTGAAGCCCTAATGCCCAGTGCCATGCTATTTGGAAGTGGGGTCTTTGGAGGGCAATTGGGATTACATTATGAGAGTGGGGTCTTCATGATGGGATTTGTGCCCTTATCAAAATAAAGGAAGAAACAGGAGATGGCTCTCTCACCCTGACTGACTACTTGAATTCAGCCGTCAGTCACCAAGTCTTTGGACTGAGACTTACACAATCTGCACCTTCTGCAGGTTCTCAGGTCTTCAAACTCAGACTGGAATTTATACCAACAGCTATCCTAGCCCTCAAGCTTCCAGACAGAAGATCACAGGACTTCTCAGCTTCTATAACTGCTTAAGCCAATACACACATACACACACACACATACATATATATATATATATGTATATCCTATATATGTACATGTGTGTCCTATACATATGTGTATATATAGGATACATATATATGGGATATATATACAAATATATAGGAGATATATATATATAGGATATATATGTCCTATTAGTTCTGTTTCTTTGAAGGATCTTGATTAATAAATTGGTACTAAAGTAGGATACTGTTGTTGTAGCAAATTGTTGTAACATTGTTGTAACAAATACTTAAAAATGTGGACCAGCTTTGTAACTGGGTAATGGGAAGAGGCTGGGAGAATTTTGAAGTTCCTGGTAGAAAAACTCATGTTGTCATAAGGGAATGCTAAAGGTGATGTTGGTGAGATCTCAGAAAAGAAAGAGGAGAACAAGAGAGAAAGCGTCCACCTTCTTAGAAAATATATAATGATGAACAGAATGTTAGTAGGAATGTGGATGGTAAAGGTCATTCTGATGAAATCTCAGATGGAAACGAGGAACAGACTATTGGAAACTGGAGGGGTAAGGCTTTCCTTGTTAAAAAGTGGCCAAGAATTTGGCTGACTTGTGTTTGTGTTCTAATGTATAGTGGAAGGTAGAACTTGCAAATGATGACACTGGATTTTCAGCTGAGATTTCTAAACAAAGTGTGAAGAAATAGGAGTAGCTTGATTCCTTCTGATTGCATATAAGACATATTTAAACTGAAGATAGAACTATTGAACAAAAAGGAACTCGAACTTAAATATTTGGAAAATTCTGATCCTGCCCCCCCACACATACACAAAAATAACAAAGTGTATTCATAAGAGAATGCTAAGGGTATGGCTGACTGACCATTCAAATAGGAGTTTAACATGGGTGTGAATCACAGATCTAATCAACCACCCCAGCAACCCTGCCAGTTTGAATTGAAAGGAATGGAGAGGGGACAAAACCAAAGAAAGCAGTCAGAGTTTTCACACCCTAAATCACCCAAACCATAATGCTGTTTATCTGTGAACACGTGCTATTTTTCAAGATAAGGGAAGAATAGCCCTGGGGGTGATTCAGAGATCGTCAGGACCACCACCATATTTTCAACAGGCTAGACAGCCACCAAGGGAAGCCAGAGTAAGACTGCCTGGAGATATGGAGGCATGACACCCACTGTCAGAGCTGAGGTGTAGACTGCGTGTTCCCACTGAGCCACTGGGGAGATACTGCCACTCCAGCAGATTTGAGCATCTAACCAAGACTATTCCCTCACCTTAAGATCCAATAGGAATTGCCTTGCTAGAGTCTAGCTTGTTGGGACCCACACCCTTCCTTCTCTCACACTTCTCCCATTGAGAATGGAAATGTCTAACCTATCTCACATTGAATTATGCAAGTGCAAAACTTGTCTGGTTACACAGGTTCACAGCTCCAGAGGAATTTTTGCCTTAGGATGAATCATACCTGGAGTCTCACCCACATGGGATTTAGATGAGACTTTGACTGAGGTTCGTGACATAGTACAGGAGACAGGGATCAAGACCATCCCACGGAAAGGAAATGCAAAAAAGCAAAATGGCTGTCTGGAGAGGCCTTACAAACAGCTGTGAAAAGAAGAAAAGCGAAAAGCAAAGGAGAAAAGGAAAGATATAAGCATCTGAATGTAGAGTTCCAAAGAATAGCAAGAAGAGATAAGAAAGCCTTCCTCAGTGATCAATGCAAAGAAATAGAGGAAAGGAACAGAATGGGAAAGACTAGCGATCTCTTCAAGAAAATTAGAGATACCAAGGGAACATTTCATGCAAAGATGGGCTCCATAAAGGACAGAAATTATATGGACCTAACAGAAGCAGAAGATATTAAGAAGAGGTGGCAAGAATACACAGAAGAACTGTACAAAAAAGATCTTCATGACCCAGATAAGCACGATGGTGTGATCACTCACCTAGAGCCAGACATCCTGGAATGTGAAGTCAAGTGGGCCTTAGAAAGCACCACTATGAACAAAACTAGTGGAGGTGATGGAATTCCAGTGGAGCTATTTCAAATCCTGGATGATGATGCTGTGAATGTGCTGCACTCAATATGCCAGCAAATTTGGAAAACTCAGCAGTGGCCACAGGACTGGAAAAGGTCAGTTTTCATTCCAATCCCAAAGAAAGGCAATGCCAAAGAATGCTCAAACTACCACACAATTGCACTCATCTCACACGCTAGTAAAGTAATGCTCAAAATTCTCCAAGCCAGGCTTCAGCAATACATGAACCGTGAACTCCCTGATGTTCAAGCTGGTTTTAGAAAAGGCAGAGGAACCAGAGATCAAATTGCCAACATCCGCTGGATCATGGAAAAAGCAAGAGAGTTCCAGAAAAACATCTATTTCTGCTTTATTGACTATGCCAAAGCCTTTGACTGTGTGGATCACAATAAACTGTGGAAAATTCTGAAAGAGATGGGAATACCAGACCACTTGACCTGCCTCTTGAGAAACCTATATGCAGGTCAGGAAGCAATATTTAGAACTGGACATGGAACAACAGACTGGTTGCAAATAGGAAAAGGAGTACGTCAAGGCTGTATATTGTCACCCTGCTTATTTAACTTATATGTAGAGTACATCATGAGGAAGGCTGGGCTGGAAGAAGCACAAGCTGGAATCAAGATTGCAAGGAGAAATATCAATCACCTCAGATATGCAGATGACACCACCCTTATGGCAGAAAGTAAAGAGGAGCTAAAAAGCCTCTTGATGAAAGTGAAAGAAGAGAGTGAAAATTTTGCCTTAAAGCTCAACATTCAGAAGACTAAGATCATGGCATCTGGTTCCATCACTTCATGGAAAATAGATGGGAAAACAGAGGAAACAGTGTCAGACTTTATTTTTGGGGGTTCCAAAATCACTGCAGATTGCAGCCATGAAATTAAAAGACACTTACTCCTTGGAAGAAAAGTTATGACCAACCTAGATAGCATATTCAAAAGCAGAGACATTACTTTGCCGACTAAGGTCTGCCTAGTCAAGGCTATCACGTGTATGGATGTGAGAGTTGGACTGTGAAGAAGGCTGAGCGCCAAAGAATTGATGCTTTTGAACTGTGGTATTGGAGAAGACTCTTGAGAGTCCCTTGGACTGCAAGGAGATCCAACCAGTTGATTCTAAAGGAAATCAGTCCTGGGTGTTCATTGGAAGGAATGATGCTAAAGCTGAAACCCCAATACTTTGGCCACCTCATGCGAAGAGTTGACTCATTGGAAAAGATTCTGATGCTGGGAGGGATTGCGGGCAGAAGGAGAAGGGGACGACAGAGGATGAGATGGCTGGATGGCATCACGGACTCGATGGACGTGAGTTTGAGTGAACTCCGGGAGTTGGTGATGGACAGGGAGGCCTGGCGTGCTGCAATTCATGGGGTCACAAAGAGTCGGACAAAACTGAGCGACTGAACTGAACTGAGTGGTTAAGACTACGTGCCTCTACTATGTGATCCCCAGATGGCGAAATGTAGATCCTGCAAGCCATCCGGCAGGGTCAAAAATAAATAAATAAATAAGTATGCACACCTAGAGGGGCGGGATGTGGAGGAGGGAGGCTTAAAAGGGAGAAGATATATGTATACTTATAGCTGATTAGTGTTGTACAGCAAAAACCAATACAACATTATAAAGCAACTATCCTGCAATTAAAAATAATTTTAAAAAGTATTCACATCTTTATAAGTTATTAGTTTTCTGAATTCATTTATGCAATATGTAAAGAGAAAGCTTACAAATGCAAACCTTGTTAAACAGTAGAAGAATTTGGAGAAAACTTCCTTTATTTTGGAAGTCTGACAGTTTGGAACCGTCTTTTAATATGCCGCATTTCTTTTACTTCCCCTTCAAGACAAAAAATCTTGAAATTCATTTTTCTCTGAAAGGGCTAAAAGAAACTTGCTGTATAGCACCATTTACAATACCTGAACCATTCAAAAGCAGTTAGAGGATTAGAGAGTCTAAAAGCCATTACTTAAAACCACTCAGCTCTTGCTCTGTTAAAAACAAGGTACTTTCCTCCTTACCTTGATCTACTTCTGTTTTCCATTAACCACTTTATGTAGTCAGTGGACATGGGCTTTATTCTTAGTTTTAACTTGCCTGCAAAGCCATTACATTCAGTAAGTACTTATCCAGGAACCATTGTCCACATAGACCTGTACCAAATACCCTGGGAGATCAGAAGGAAGACAAGTAGGCAGAAAGGAAAGGAGGGTAGAAGGAAGGAAAGAAACCAAGTTTTGACCAAAAGTGTTGATTTGTAATCTACTTTAACTAGCAGTTATGTGTATTATCCAGCTCGTGTGTATTTACAGCTCTGCTCCTCATAATTCATCTCTACACTGTTTCCTCTGATTGTAAAACATGATGTTGGCTTAACTGTTGCTCTTGCTTCCCTGAACTGTTTCAGAATCTCTATTAGTGAGTCTTTATAGCATTTCTCCTGTGTAGTATGACAATAGTTAAATCTATTACAACTGGTCTAGAAGCTGTTTGTATCTACCGTCATCTATTCATGGCTTTATCTGACCCAGTGGAAATGTAATCAGCATAATTCTCAAGCTCCAGGTCCTCATTCTATTAAATCTGACGTTAAGATTTGGGCGACATTGCCTAAAAAGTTAAAATAAGTTCATAATCACCAAAGACTTTAGTATGGCTATTACTTTCTGTATTGTGTCACTTTTATATCGGTGGTGGTGGTTTAATCGTGTCTGACTCTTGTGACCCAATGGACTGTAACCTGCCAGGCTCCTCTGTCCATGGGATTTCCCAGGCAAGAATACTGGAGTGGGTTGCCATTTTCTTCTCCAGGGAGTCTTCCTGATCCAGGGATTGAACCCACATCTCCTGTTTTGCAGGCAGTCTCCTGCATTGCAGGAAGATTCTTTACCACTAAGCTATCAGGGAAGTCACTTTTATAGTTCATTGCTAAAAGTATCTTCCATACTTTTGTGAACCAGCAGTCCAGAGAATAAATCTTATTGAGACTAATTTCTTATGTGACCATGATATAACATATTCATGTAGTGCTATAATAGGTGGATACAGTTGCCAATTTTAGGTCTGAAAATACTTTGCATTGTTTTTATTTCCTCCAGATAGACTGTTTTCCCACCAATCTGTATTAGTTTACTATTGCTACTATAACAAGTCACCATAAACAGTGGCTTGAAACAGTACATATGTTTTATGTAACATTTCTGTAGGTTAGAAATGGAATACAGATTTCACTAAGCTGAAAGAAAACCATCAATGCAGCATTCCTTTCTGGAGGCTTCATTTCTTTGCCTTTTCCAGCCTCTAACTTCCCTGGTGGCTCAGAGGTTAAAGTGTCTGCCTGGAATGCAGGAGACCCGGGTTCAATCCCTGGGTCGGGAAGATCCCCTGGAGAAGGAAATGGCAACCCACTCCAGTACTCTTGCCTGGAGAATCCCATGGAGGGAGGAGCCTGGTAGGCTACAGTCCATGGGGTTGCAAAGAGTCGGACACGACTGAGCAACTTCACTTTCACTTTCAGGAGCCATCTACATTCCCTGGCTTGTGGTCCCTTTATTCCATCTTCAAAACTGTTCCTCCATTGTCATATCTACCTCTGACCACAGCCAGAAAAGGTTCTCAAGTTCTAAGGATTCACCTGATTAGCTTGGGTCCAACTGGATAATGCAAGATAATCTCCCCACCTCAGAGTCCTCAACGTTAATCAAATCGACTAAGTCCCTTCTGCCGTGTTGCCACACATGGTAACATATTCACAGGTTCCAGGATTATGACGTGGACATCCAGCCACTACACTTTCTTCTGGGTTGTCTGTCTTAATCCACAGATGAGATGACTAGTGAAGATGAACGAGTTAGTCACTCAATCTTGTCTGACTCTTTGTGACTCCATGGACTGGAGCCCACCAGGCTCCTCTGTCCTTGGAATGCTCCAGGCAAGATACTGGAGTGGATTGCCATACCCTTCTCCAGGGGATCTTCCCAGCCAGGGATCAAACCCAGGTCTCCCACATAGGGGGCATATTCTTTACCATTTTAGCTACCAGGGAAGCCAAGATGACTATAACAAATGTATTTGATCTATTATGTGTATAATTAGAGGAGATTCCCATGCATATGAAAATATTTTTGTATACTATGCTGTATTGGCTTCTAAGTATATTATTTTATTTTTATGAACACCTTCACAGAAAAGACTGAAACCTGAACTTTCAATATTATCCATCTTAGCCCCTATAATGATTGGGTTTCTTTGACATGGGATACTGCTAATTTTAATATAAATGTTTATATTACTGCATAGCAACTTTGTGATCTTAGTGAATTTTTTTTAGACATTTAGTAGATGCTCCAGTCTAAAGGGGATAGATAGTTCGTCAGTAAGAATTGCTACTATATTTTAAGCTCTATGATGAATTTTACATACTTCATTCTCTGTTTGACTGAATGCTATAGTCTATTATTCTCATTTCACAGAAGAGGAAACAAAAATTTCCAGTATCACAAAGCTGGTAAGTAGCAGAGTGGGGCATTCAAATATAGGTCTTTCTAATTCTAAAATATATAATCTTCCCTCTATATTGTATTAAATTTCCATAAACATCAAGTAAATCAAGTTATATGTGGAGGTATATTGTTATTTCCTGTACATATCAAGAATCCCTCATGCTATACAAATTACTTTCAGTGTGTTACATAGTGGTCTTGGGCCACTAATAATTTTAGAAATGCACAACTGATGACAGTTCAAAAGCGCCTAGAGAGAAGCATCCTGGCTAGCAGCAAAAATCGATAGTAAATATTTTCATTAAATCACCTGACTTGTTTTGCCTTCACTGTTGATGTCTTCTAACTTAACTAAACCTTCCATATGGTCTATGGTGCCCCCATTTCTTAGACATACCTGGAAGACAACATTATGAAAAAAATGCCTCATGGCAAAGTTTGCATCACTCCCAGAATATAGATGTACACTTTAAGACTTGCTATTATAAAATATATTGTTCTAAAACTCTTTGTCAGCAGTTTAAATCTTTTTGCTGTCTAAGCCAAAATGAAGAGAAGGATTGTCCAAACAGAAAATCTGAATAATTCGATCCTCTCTTGGGAGGAAACAAAGTTAATCTCTCTGAATTTATATAGTTGCAGAATCACTGGATTGTTACACAAGTCTCTACCTCACTTTAGATGTTTAGATTTCTAAGATACACAGGCATAAAAGAAAACATGTTTAAACTCTTACACAAAACTGATATAAAATAAGAATGATCAAGTATATAATGTTAAGATCAATATTTTGTTTAACTTGTCTTTTAAAACAAAAGATCAGCATGTTTGAAATGATGTAGGCTTCTAAAATCCATCTATTATTATGAAGCTTGGGAAAAGGACTCAGAGGCTGTTTAACATATCTATTTTTTCATGAAGTGGTCATTTATGAACCTTGAATTCTATTTATAAATATAATACATTTAACCTTTAATATGTCAATAAATATAAGCAACAAATAAAGAAAAAATAAAATGGGCAGATTTCCCTCCTATTAATCTTGATTTAATCTATATCACTCTTTGTTGGATGTCTTCCCAGGTGGCTCAGCAGTAAAGAATCCACCTGCCAAGCAGCAGACCCAAGTTTGATCCTTCAATTGGGAGGATCCCCTGGAGAACGAAATTGCAACCCACTCCAGTACTCCTGCCTGGGAAATCCCATGAACAGAGTATCCTGGCAGGCTACCATCATGGGGTCACGAAGACTTGCAAATAACTTTAATGACCAAACCACCACCAACCACTCTGTTGGAGAGGATAACCTAACTCTTTTCTTGGAAAATTTTTGCACTATACAGGTACATTTCATTTGGAAATATCTAGGACCCACAGAATATATTATCTCTTAAGAATTTTTTTTGCTATAATTCTAGATCTATAAGAATATTTGTTCATTGATGTAACTCAGGTTAGTTCTCTAATCATTTAGTATCTACCGTATATTG
This sequence comes from Oreotragus oreotragus, assembly GCA_006410675.1. Classification (NCBI taxonomy): domain Eukaryota; kingdom Metazoa; phylum Chordata; class Mammalia; order Artiodactyla; family Bovidae; genus Oreotragus; species Oreotragus oreotragus. Next base: position 114,207 of record SJYX01000749.1, on the reverse strand, counting down.
ACATCAGCCTCCAGAGTAGTGTCAGCTTTCACAGCATTTTGGTTAAGTTTCCAAAACAGAGAATTTAAAGTAGCAGCTCCGAATAATCCATTGGCAGACTTCACGCCCATGTTAAAATTAAACTTTCTAGATTCTTTAGGATAGAAGGTATAATTTTGTTTGTTCTCTCTTTTTTTAATTTAAATAACTTTAGTTAGGACAGATCTTTCATTAGAGTTCCCACAACTCCTCACTGTCTTAACAACAATTTTGCTTCACTCATTTACATTAGCTATTATCAAACCTTTGCAAGCATTTGAGTTTCAGCCCCAGAAGAGTCTAATCACCTTATTTTTTTATGAAAAAAAGCAATGTTCACAGAGATTAAATAACTTGGCCAAGGTGACCAAGCTAGTTAGTCCGAGCCAGAGTAAAAATCCAAGTACACTGGCCCTTTGTGTAAGAGACTGTATTCATCTCACTACTTTTTATTTCTCTTTATCAGAACATAACATTTATCTGAAATAAGAAGATTGTGGGTTTTTTAAGTTTTAAAAACTGCATCATGGCACTTACAATTTTTATTCATACCTCGTTTCAAACTATCATTAACAGATTAAGCATATCACTACATGCTGCTTTGGTGTTTGCACTACTCTCCCTCCTTTCCACTGCCTTTTAGCTGTTCAGAGAGCTAGTAAAGGGGAAAATGGAGTTATAAAGTTACCAAAGAGAAAAGAATGAAGGGTTGAGAGAACGGGGAGTTATCAAAAGGAATAACTGTAGAGGAAGGACAAGGAAGAAGGAAAAAGTGAAGCAGTGGTTCCTGAAGACGCCGAGATAGGAAGAGCTGAGAAATAAAGACAGCTAGGTCATCAGTCATTGTTCCTTTAGGGAATGCGCTGATTCTAGCAGATTTTTCCTTAGGCTCATGTAGCCAACACTAAACAAAATTGTGAAGTATTCAAAGTTCTTCTTTGAATTCTTTGTACTTTCTTGCATTCAGCTCCTTTTCTTCTTTCTCTGGTCCATCTGAGGTCTATCAAGCACTCATTAGACCCCTTAGTTTTACGACTTACTCTCTTCCAGATTGTTGACATTTGAAGTCCTACCTTTTAATTGTTGAATATAATAACCTTTCTGAAAGAGATCACTTAAACATCAGTAAGCAGAGAATTATTTGAAGATGAAGGAATCCTGCTTTTAGATAAAGTGCACTTGATTCATATCAAGCTTAAAATCTAAAGTACTCAGACACCCCTTTTCCCTATTCAAAGTCCTAGGTTAAATTTTTAACAGGTAAGAAAGGTGCAGAGTCTGATAAGGTAACAGCAATCACCAAGAAAATAGTACATTTTTTTTATAAAGTTAACTTAGGAAGCATCAGTGAAGACACTTATTCCAAACAAGCCAATGTAACACCTGGTTCAGTTATCTGTGTGTCAAAGGAAAGTAATATTTCTCATCAATTATCTACTTATTCAGCAGAGAAAAAAGATATTCAGTAGTGAACCTTAACCAATTTAGTATTTATAAACAGTATCTTATTTCTCTTCATAACTGAGTAGAAGTATGATAAGCAGAATTTCCATAAATTTGTAAACTTGCTTACTAATTTAAGCAATTTAAGTTTACTAACTATAACAATCAACTGATTGCTATTATCAAGATCATAAAGGCCAGTAGAAAAATAAAAATTTACCTAAACCTTCTAGATGCTGAAACTAGACTGCTTGGTTTCAAATCTGGGTTCTGCTGCTTGCCTCAATTCCTTATCTACCTAGTGAGTGAGTGAGTGAAGTCACTCAGTTGAGTAGGACTCTTTGCGACCCAATGGACTGTAGCCTAATAGGCTTCTCTGGTGGCTCAGACAGTAAAGTGGTTGCCTACAATGAGGGAGATCCAGGTTCGATCCCTGGGTCGGGAAGATTCTCTGGAGAAGGAAATGGCAACCCACTCCAGTCCTCTTGTCTGGAAAATCCCATGGATGGAGGAGCGTGGTAGGTTACAGTTCATGGTGTCCCAAAGAGTCAGACTCCTCCGTCCATGGGATTTTCCAGGCAAAAATATTGGAGTTCGTTGCCATTTCCTTCTCCAGCAGATCTTCCTGATCCAGGGATTGAACCCTGGTCTCCTGCATTGTAGGCAGTCACTTTACTGTCTGAGCCACCATGGAAGTCCTCAACTACCTAATGAGAGTAATAATAATACTTGCCTCATAGAATTGTTAGGAGAATCAAAATAACACTTTAAAGTGTTTGGAACCTGATTTGGCACTGTGTAAGTGCTTGTTAAACAAAATACTGTGACTCTTCTTTCTTTCTTGACTCTGAAAGCAGCTAGTTAGGTGTACAAAATGACCTCATCAATTTGACTTATAATTCAAATTGACATTGAACTTAACACATCTATATCCAGTTAACTCATTGCCTTGAACATGATGCAAATGAGTAAAATGTTATTTCATTTTGTTGCATGGATACAGAGTTCAACACATCAGAAATGCCCTTTCTTTGAGAAAAAAAAAAAAAAGAACCAAACTGGATAGCAGGGTATACATGAGGCGTCACTTCTCAATTGTTGTGTTTATAAAATGATGGAGAGGATCTTTGCCTTCAAAACCTGTAACTTTTTTTTTCCAACAACTTTATTGAGATACAATTAATACACCATTACAAATAATCCCATCAATAGAGAACATTAGTGTTTATTGATTGGCTACTGTGTTCCAGGTAATACACATACATTGTTTTCTTAATCTTCATAAAAAATTCTTTAACACAGGTATTATCTTTCTCAATTTAATGATTAAACTATAGCTAAATACTTTTCAGCTAGAGGCTGAGGCATGAACATGAGGTTTGAATTCATATTCGTTCATATGATTCCATTATTCTTCCCATATCCATAGGCCTCTTTCTGAAAAATTGCTTAGTTCTCTTTCAGAGTTTAGGTGGGAAAGGAGGGAAACTTAACTCTTTGATAGTACTCATAGTTTAACTAATTTTTAACTTGTCAAAAGTCAAATGGTATAAGAAATAGCAGGAATTGGAAGCTGTTTTCAGACTTTCAAATCAAGGATACAAGAATACAAAATAGTATTATTTCAAAGAAAATAAGCAATGCTAATGCTGATACACACAAATTATACCACCCTGACTTGGAAGGGTTCAACACTTATTAGTATATGACACCCATTTTCTGCATTCCCACCAAATAAGTTAGCACTGAGGCTGAAAATTAGTAAACAAGAGAGATCATGCTGGAATTCTTTTCCATCCTTTAGACTTTTCACATCATGTTATCTTACAGTCAAATCGCTGGACATTTTCATGCTTGGAATTCCTTACGCAGTTTTGCCACAATTCATTTCTGAAACACATATTTAGGTCATTCTTATGTTAGGCAGCACTAGGTGTACAAAGAGCTAGCCACTAGGTGTACAAAGGTGTTGTTTTTTGTTTTAAATGAATTAGTGCAGCCTAGTTTCTATGTTAGTTTAGGCTTTCGTGGGGTCGCAGAGTCGGACACGACTGAGCGACTGAACTGAACTGAAGGACTGGTAATTAGTGTACTATACTGGACAGCGAGCCAGTGTGCATGTGAAGCTGGATTATAAACTTGCCTCTCCACTTACTGTGTGACCTTGGCATTTGATTTTTGAGACTTGATTTTCCCCTTTTTAACATAATCGGCTTCAAATAATTGCTGGTATTAGCTACTTTCAAGTGCACACACCATGGGAAGGTGTGGCTAGGAATGTGTCACTTCACAGTATCTAGGAGAATGGGTTTCTTGCCTGTTTTCGCTCCTTTACTTTAGTACCTGGCACTATTCGATACATATTCCACACCTTGTTCACCGACTGGAACATGTTTTTCACTGCAGCTTAGCTATCTGGGTGTGCCTGGGGAGGCGTCACAAAGAGCCTATAAAAGGTCTCCACCTACAGCAGGAGTAGGAGCGCAAGAAAGCGCCCAGAAAGAGCACTGCGGCTAAGCGTTCGGTTTCGGGTTGCTAGGTTTGGTCCAATCTTCACCGAGTTTAGGTTCTGGGACTCGCAACGGAAAGACTCGAGTCAGAGATCTGTTAAAACATTTCTGCCATATTTTAGCCGTCCCCACGCCCCCCGGCCCGCCCCACCCTCAAGCGTGAGTGAATGCGCAAATAAGGGTTTTCAGGCGTCTGTGGGAAAGACGGAGGGGAAGGCAGAAGGCAGGATGGACAGGGCGGTGGCACCGCTCAAGAGAGACAGGATCCAGTCCCCACAGACGAGAGTTAAAACCAGGCGTTCCCGGGTCGTAGGAGGCCGAGGCGAGCTGCTGGGCGGGCGGGGGCCGATGCGAGGCAGCCGACCACGGCGGAGCACTCACTCCGCCCGGGGCCAACGCCGGTCCGGAGGAGCACCCCCCCGCCTTACGTCTCTCTTGGTTTCGACCTGCCGACTGGGAGGGGCCGCGGGACGCCATTCCCACAATGCTCTGCGGCGTGCCGCCGCCGTCGCTGCCGCCTCCGCTGCCGCTAGTGGAAGAAGATGGCGGAAGGCGGAGCGGCAGATCTGGACATCCAGCGGTCTGACATCGCGACGCTACTCAAAACCTCGCTCCGGAAAGGGGACACCTGGTGAGGGAAAGAGGTTGAGGTGGCTGCGGTTGCCCGAGGGTGGTGGGGAACTCGGTGGGAACTGCGGGCTGGTGTCTCGCTGGTGACAGGTGCGGGCAGGTCCGGCGGCGGCCGCCTCAGGCAGCAGGATTTTGGCCGCTTCCGCAAGGCTGGGGCAAAGACTGGACCCGAAATGAGGGCCACGGTTCATGGCTCGTCGAGGCATGCTGAAAGGCTTGCAGGGAGCGGCGGCGGCGGCTCGTGCGGTTCTCCTCGTCCTTCTTCCTCTGGTGGTGCCGCTCCCACTTCAGGCCTTCCCGAACGATAGGTTACTCTCGTTCGGTGTGAGACTCTCACTTAATGTTTGACAGGTCCTGGTCTCGTGGCTGATCACGATCTCACCCGCTTCACTTCTTTAGTCATTTCCTTTCCCTGCATTGTCGGCATCCAAGTTCCCCTATTCTGATTCTCGTATTCTTCCGGGAGGCCGGCTGCAGGATGTTTGCGGTTCTTACTACACAGGTGGCATGTGTCAGGGCGCCACTTAAGAGAAAGGAACCTAGTTCCTAGTTCCTTGTCAAAAGGAGGGAGAGGAGTACTGAACCTTAGGCTTCTGAGTGGTACCACGTGGTCTTGTGCTTTAGTGGAGGCTTGAGAGACGCCGGCAGCGTTTCTTAGTAGTGCAGCCCTTCCCTCTTAGTGGAAGGATAACGTAGGCCTGCAAGAAGTAGATAAGTCCCCTTGAAGCTTCAGTCACTTGCTAACATTCAAATTTATAAAATACCAAAGGATATACTTAAAATATCGAAGGAAGTATTTGTAGATGTTAATATTTGTGGGCCATATCAAGTGGTATTCAAAATGACTTAAGTATGTGAATATGTAACCTAAAATGCTCTGTTTCATTAAGAAGGATCATGTGCTTCTTTATTATAATAAAAGTTATTTTCACTTTTTCATCGTCACCATAACAGTTGTGTATAATATGCAGCGTGTTTTTTCATTTCCTCATTATGGCTTAGTGGGAGGCGCCTAAGATTTAGACTCAAGATTTAGACTGGTTACGTTAGCCTTTCCACCACTTAGCTTGCAGTGTGACTTTGAGGAAAGTTAATTTAAATTGCATCTCAATGATTTCATCTACGAAATGGACAGAATAATTTCATTTAGGGGTTTATCCTGATTCAGTGAAATAGTCTACAAGATTTTCTGCCTTGATACAACATTAAATTTTAGTTACCTTCTTATCACCACCATTTCTGTTAAAATGCTGTGGTATTAGAATCATTGTCAAGTAAGCTAGAATCACTGTCAAGTAAGCTAGTAGATGGCAGACTTGGGACTTGAATTTAAAAACTTTGATCTAAGTTTTGGTACTTTTTCTTATTTTGTTAGGCTACACTGTAAGTTTTATATGATTAAAAATCTCTGAGAGTGTAAACATATACTGTTGGATTACAGCAAAAAATATGGTTTAATAATCATTCTTGTTCATAAGGGAGTGTTCTTATGATGTTTATTACTGTGGGGAAATTGGAGATTTCCTGGGACATTTTTATTTACCTTTTCCTGTGAATTGTTAAAAATGAAATCAGTCCTTCTTGTTTGTTAAAGAATTTTAACATTCTTAATTTACCTTGCCTAATACCACCTTATACAAAGGTAAATGTGGATTTTCATGAAATACAAATCTAGAATTTAATATATTTGTTGATGTTCAGTCGCTAACTTGTGTCTGATTCTTTGTGACCCCATGGACTGTAGTGCGGCAGGCTTCCTTGTCCTTCACTGTCTCCTGGAGTTTGCTCTAACTCATGTTCATTGAGTTGGTGATGCTATTTAATTTAATATATAGATACTACTTTTATGTATATTACTCCTTGTTAATGTTGTTGTGGTTTTGATATACTGAGTAATAACTGATGGTGTTAACCATAAAGGATGACCAAAGCAGTATGGATATTGTGACCATTAAAGTTTAGCATTTTTATTTTTGACAAAGTTACTGTAAATCATTTTAAAGATCTGTTGATGTTTATAAGAGTAAGTACAGGAAGTTCATAAATTTGAGTCATTTTAGTGCTTCCATCTTAAAAGAAAACTGAGGCCCAGACATTTAATTAACAGCAGAATGTGCAAATTTTTATCCTCACAGTTGATTTCCCCTCTCATTTACAGGAAAAAAATACAGGAAAAGATGGTACTGGGATGCTCCAGAAACTAATTTGGTTTATATGTGAGCCAGTTTACTTGGAATTAGCAACTAAAACCTATCAAAAAAGAAATTAGCAAAAGTTTGATTGAGAATTTTAAGGAGAATAATTTGTTAAGTATGAATTTGATAATGTGTTCGTGAGTACAGAATTGGTAAAGATATTTAATGGTTTAGTTGTAGCTTAGGTTCATGTTTTTGGTACTCATTAAAACTTGTTAAACAGTTATTTCTCTTTTTAAAGTCTTAAAAAAGCCTTGGGTTAGTCATTTATGGGTGGGCAAATTCTGTTTGTTTTTTAATAGCTGAAATGGGCCATATGCAAATGAAACATTTTCTTGGCATATGTATGTTACCATCTTGAAAAGACTGATTGGACTCTTAAGAAAAAATGATAGATTTACCATGAGTTTATTCTTGAAATTTTAATACTAATATTTCATGTTATAGTCAAATACATTCAAGTAAGTAAAGATCATTAATTAGGTTGTGAGCACTTTGCAGATAAGGATTGCCTGTTACTACTCTGGTAATTAATGCTAACACCTGGCCAAGGATACAGATTTGCTTCTATGTGGATACAAGAATTTCTGTTTATTTGTAAATAGTGGATGATTTTTATCTGGAAACTAACTTTCTAGAGATGAAAATAAGCTACACGTGTCTGAGATGAGAAACAAACCTTATGATATGTTTGGTATTAAATTTTGTAGTGACAAAAATGTCAAAATTGATGTAAAAGAGATTCACTTCTTAAAAAGGTTGAGTATAAAAGTAACAGCTATCTGCGTTAGAAGGCGTGATCTTTTATGCTGTTACCTCAACTGTGTTTAGCTTCAGGGAGAGATTCAGAAAACTATGAACAACACTATTAGAATTTAGAAACTGTAGAAAAAGAGTAAAAGAACTAGAACTGTTTGGCTTAGGATGAATGAAAGACAACTTAATTTTTAGGTGCGTGGTAGTTCCTTCTAATAAGATAAAAGGAAAATTTGTTTAAAGTACATTGCATTAAGTATATCAGGGATGGAAGAACCTATTGAAGGGAATGATAGTTAAATAAGTAAGTGTACAAATAAACAAATACATGTGGGTTATGTACTCTCTTAGGTGATTTCTTTTAAAGTAGATTTATTGTAAGTAAATAAATAGATGATTATAAGTCACCAAAATCACTGCTGTATTCCCTCATTATATTAAATGTTATGTATCTACCAATCATTTCCACTAATTTTTATGTTCTATTATGTTCAAAGCTTACTTTACAGATTAAATCTTGCATCTCATTTTTGTATAGACTAATAAAATTAGTAGATTTAAGGTAACTTTGAAGAGTAACTTTCATTCATAGTCATTTTAAAATGTACTAATATAGTCATGTGTGATGTTGTCTCAAACTGCAGAGAAATTGGACCAATCAAGTTTTTTTGATAGAGGAGGCATTAATTTCAATTTTAGACCTTTCCTTTCCTACTGTTTTACTTAGAAATCTTTATTTTATGTAGTCCCTTATGTTTTTGCAACTTTGATTCACACTAACAAAATAATCTTAAATCAGGCAATCAGTTAGTAATGTAAATGGAAACTATTAATCAATATGAACTCCAAAATTGTTTAGTGTGTGCTTGCCAACAAGTTTTTATATTACCCTTACTGTTAGCTTTAATTGTATCAAAGTGTTTACCTCTAAAATAGGATATATGTTATGTCATTTGCATCGAATGAAATCAGAAAGCAAAACTGTTTTTTAGTGTTGGTCAATTGATGAACATAACAGAAGTAAGGACGTTAAAGCATATTTTTCACATTTTAATTGTTTAAAATTGAGAAAAGTAGCTTTTCCATATTTAATCCTTTTCATAAGTTTTAAAATCACTTGTAAGTTGTTAGTGAAGCCAAGATTAATTTGGCCAAGCATATCCAGAGCTTTAGCCTCTACTTAGTGACATTCAGATTTTATTTTTTCCTAAATCATACCACCTTTTTTTTCATTAGCACATACAAAGTATTAAATAGATGTTTTAGAAAATAATTTTGTAACTGTTACTACTCTTGCTTGGATGTAAGTATGATGAGAAAAGAATTGTCAGGCTATGACCTATGATATTACATTAAAAAGGCAGTGTGCTAGGTGTTGAATCACTTAGTTCCTCATTACCATGATTCTAGGGTACCAGAATGTGAATGTGTGCCAGTTCACACTGGCCAGAATAGGAGTTTCCCCAGGTAGGCTTAAAGAAGTGTTCACACAGTGATACATCTGAGATTTGGACCCAAGTAGTTTGGGGCTTTAAATCAGGCCTTTTAAAGGTGCATTTCAAAGTGTTCCACTTGTTTTTTTTAAATGGACATTCTTTTCTTTTTAAATGGAATCTAATTTATATTTAGGAAGAGAATTCTACGATTTTATCCCACACTTGTTTCTTGTGACTGTTTAGTTTTGGTATGATGGAAAATCTTATACTGCTTTTGGGAAAAAAAAAATATGTTTAAGGATTAGTAGGTTATTAACTGAATATGTAGAACAAATATTATTTCAGTCCAAAAGTACATTTAAACGAAAGCAATTGGGCTCATGTATTGTTTAGATTTGGGATTTTGTTTATTAGTAATCATAAGCGAGACCATATGGCCCCTTTACATATAGTATTACAGAAACAGCGTATCAAGCAGATAGTAAGAGCTTGTAGTAAGAGTAGGATATTTTGTTTTAGTACTTTACCCATATTTTAAAATTATAAATCACAAATATAAGACTTTTTTTTTCCCCACTAAGAATCCATAGAAATAGCCCAGAAAATGCAAATGTGAAAGTTAGATATTTTACGTCCCATGATTACCAACTTCTTGTGAATTTTCAAAGTCAAACCACACTTAAGACAGTGGAAGGTACATAACCATATTGATACCTCTTTAACATCTGAAAACTGACAGTCCATGTAGTAGCACTGCTGATAAAATGAGTTTTGCCATATTGTTAGTCATTAGATATATTTGTTTTGTTACGTGTTGTTCAGTCACTCAGTCATGTCCAACTCTTTGTGACCCCATGGACTGCAGCATGCCAGGATTTTGTGTCCTTCACTGTCTCCAGGATTTTGTTTAAACTCATGTCCATTAAGTTGGACAAGAGTTTAGAGTGATTTTTCTTTACCTCACTGTGAGAATAACTTCACTGAAAAACAATGATTGTTGATAAACCATCATCAGCTATATTGGCAGGGAGATAAAGGGAAAGTTGAGAATTACTGGTGAAGGTGTTTGTACACATCTGGTTGGATTCTCAAAATAAGTGTGTATTCTGTTCTTGAAGATGAGAAATCTGAGTTTAGAGAAATCAAATAAGGATTGCCTGTTACTACTCTGGTAATTAATGCTAACACCTGGCCAAGGATACAGATTTGCTTCTATGTGGATACAAGAATTTCTGTTTATTTGTAAATAGTGGATGATTTTTATCTGGAAACTAACTTTCTAGAGATGAAAATAAGCTACACGTGTCTGAGATGAGAAACAAACCTTATGATATGTTTGGTATTAAATTTTGTAGTGACAAAAATGTCAAAATTGATGTAAAAGAGATTCACTTCTTAAAAAGATTGAGTATAAAAGTAACAGCTATCTGCGTTAGAAGGCGTGATCTTTTATGCTGTTACCTCAACTGTGTTTAGCTTCAGGGAGAGATTCAGAAAACTATGAACAACACTATTAGAATTTAGAAACTGTAGAAAAAGAGTAAAAGAACTAGAACTGTTTGGCTTAGGATGAATGAAAGACAACTTAATTTTTAGGTACGTGGTAGTTCCTTCTAATAAGATAAAAGGAAAATTTGTTTAAAGTACATTGCATTAAGTATATCAGGGATGGAAGAACCTATTGAAGGGAATGATAGTTAAATAAGTAAGTGTACAAATAAACAAATACATGTGGGTTATGTACTCTCTTAGGTGATTTCTTTTAAAGTAGATTTATTGTAAGTAAATAAATAGATGATTATAAGTCACCAAAATCACTGCTGTATTCCCTCATTATATTAAATGTTATGTATCTACCAATCATTTCCACTAATTTTTATGTTCTATTATGTTCAAAGCTTACTTTACAGATTAAATCTTGCATCTCATTTTTGTATAGACTAATAAAATTAGTAGATTTAAGGTAACTTTGAAGAGTAACTTTCATTCATAGTCATTTTAAAATGTAGTAATATAGTCATGTGTGATGTTGTCTCAAACTGCAGAGAAATTGGACCAATCAAGTTTTTTTGATAGAGGAGGCATTAATTTCAATTTTAGACCTTTCCTTTCCTACTGTTTTACTTAGAAATCTTTATTTTATGTAGTCCCTTATGTTTTTGCAACTTTGATTCACACTAACAAAATAATCTTAAATCAGGCAATCAGTTAGTAATGTAAATGGAAACTATTAATCAATATGAACTCCAAAATTGTTTAGTGTGTGCTTGCCAACAAGTTTTTATATTACCCTTACTGTTAGCTTTAATTGTATCAAAGTGTTTACCTCTAAAATAGGATATATGTTATGTCATTTGCATCGAATGAAATCAGAAAGCAAAACTGTTTTTTAGTGTTGGTCAATTGATGAACATAACAGAAGTAGGGACGTTAAAGCATATTTTTCACATTTTAATTGTTTAAAATTGAGAAAAGTAGCTTTTCCATATTTAATCCTTTTCATAAGTTTTAAAATCACTTGTAAGTTGTTAGTGAAGCCAAGATTAATTTGGCCAAGCATATCCAGAGCTTTAGCCTCTACTTAGTGACATTCAGATTTTATTTTTTCCTAAATCATACCACCTTTTTTTTCATTAGCACATACAAAGTATTAAATAGATGTTTTAGAAAATAATTTTGTAACTGTTACTACTCTTGCTTGGATGTAAGTATGATGAGAAAAGAATTGTCAGGCTATGACCTATGATATTACATTAAAAAGGCAGTGTGCTAGGTGTTGAATCACTTAGTTCCTCATTACCATGATTCTAGGGTACCAGAATGTGAATGTGTGCCAGTTCACACTGGCCAGAATAGGAGTTTCCCCAGGTAGGCTTAAAGAAGTGTTCACACAGTGATACATCTGAGATTTGGACCCAAGTAGTTTGGGGCTTTAAATCAGGCCTTTTAAAGGTGCATTTCAAAGTGTTCCACTTGTTTTTTTTAAATGGACATTCTTTTCTTTTTAAATGGAATCTAATTTATATTTAGGAAGAGAATTCTACGATTTTATCCCACACTTGTTTCTTGTGACTGTTTAGTTTTGGTATGATGGAAAATCTTATACTGCTTTTGGGAAAAAAAAAATATGTTTAAGGATTAGTAGGTTATTAACTGAATATGTAGAACAAATATTATTTCAGTCCAAAAGTACATTTAAACGAAAGCAATTGGGCTCATGTATTGTTTAGATTTGGGATTTTGTTTATTAGTAATCATAAGCGAGACCATATGGCCCCTTTACATATAGTATTACAGAAACAGCGTATCAAGCAGATAGTAAGAGCTTGTAGTAAGAGTAGGATATTTTGTTTTAGTACTTTACCCATATTTTAAAATTATAAATCACAAATATAAGACTTTTTTTTTCCCCACTAAGAATCCATAGAAATAGCCCAGAAAATGCAAATGTGAAAGTTAGATATTTTACGTCCCATGATTACCAACTTCTTGTGAATTTTCAAAGTCAAACCACACTTAAGACAGTGGAAGGTACATAACCATATTGATACCTCTTTAACATCTGAAAACTGACAGTCCATGTAGTAGCACTGCTGATAAAATGAGTTTTGCCATATTGTTAGTCATTAGATATATTTGTTTTGTTACGTGTTGTTCAGTCACTCAGTCATGTCCAACTCTTTGTGACCCCATGGACTGCAGCACGCCAGGATTTTGTGTCCTTCACTGTCTCCAGGATTTTGTTTAAACTCATGTCCATTAAGTTGGACAAGAGTTTAGAGTGATTTTTCTTTACCTCACTGTGAGAATAACTTCACTGAAAAACAATGATTGTTGATAAACCATCATCAGCTATATTGGCAGGGAGATAAAGGGAAAGTTGAGAATTACTGGTGAAGGTGTTTGTACACATCTGGTTGGATTCTCAAAATAAGTGTGTATTCTGTTCTTGAAGATGAGAAATCTGAGTTTAGAGAAATCAAGTGGTTCACAGGTAATAGTACCACTACTAGTGAGCATGTATTGAATGCTTACTCTCTTCTAGCCACTATCCTAAATGCTTTATACTCATGTAGCTATTAAAGCAATGGCACCCCACCCCAGTACTCTTGCCTGGAAAACCCTGGTGGGCTGCAGTCCATGGGGTCGCTAACAGTCAGACAGACTGAGCGACTTCACTTTCACTTTTCTCTTTCATGCATTGGAGAGGGAAATGGCAACCCACTCCAGTATTCTTGCCTGGAGAATCCCAGGGATGGGGGAGCCTGATGGCCTGCCGTCTATGGGGTCACACAGAGTCGGACACGACTGAAGTGACTTAGCAGCAGCTGCAGCTATTAAAGCAAGAATTTTATTTACCTCATTTTATAGATGAGGATTTCAGAGCTGGTTTTTAAAATATTATTTACATATCTGGTTTATAATGATTTAAAATATTAAATCCTATTAGTATCTTTTTAGTATTAAAATGTTTTGTGTTGTCACTACTCAAGTGTAATTCAAACAGTATTTCATAAACCATTAAACTGTTTCTTCTTAGTCTGCATATAGAATTTGTCCGCAGTGCTTTTTTTTTCCCTCCCTGAGTAATGTCAGTTTGGTTTGTGCCTGTTATTTTCATTTGCTCAGTTACCACTGTAATTCACACTCTGTATCTTATATTTATTCCTTTGAAGTTGTTTTTCAGATTCTTTCTCCATCTATTCTCTAGAAAGAAATGTAGTTTGTTTAGCCTCACCATCCATTGTACACGGAAGCCACTACCAAAGAAACCTGGAGTAAGACTGAGTGGTAGTAGGTGACCTCAGTTTTGAATGCAGATTAGAATGATGTATCTGAGGGAACAATCAAGAACAGCTCCTCAAAAAGAGAGAAGCTCAGATTCTAATATAAGGCAGAAAACCTCTGTAGGGTTAACCTATATTTGGTTATGCCTGGAATACTGCTCCTGTCAGTAAGATTCCGCTTGGTTTTCTTATAGTTCTCCAAAAAGAAAAGGAGGGTAGTGACTACTTTTTCTTCTTTACGAGGAAGAATACTAAGAATGCCGTCCCTTCCACTCTCCCTTTAGCTTTGAGAAGGTCCAGGTGTTAGTGTGATAATTCCTCATAATTCAGGAAAATGATTTAGCAGAAGTAGCCTTAGAAAAGACTTTTTAGTGAAAGACATCAAAGGCTCTCTCACAAGCAAGTCCAAAGTGTCTCTGAGACCAGGCTAGTCTAAGTTTTAGAGAGCCAGTTTTTGTTTTTAAAACTGAAATATAGTTGATTTACAGTGTTGTTTCAGGTGTACAGCAAGGTGATTCAGATATAGATACATGTTTTTTAGATTTTTCCACTACAGGCTATTACAGGATATTGAATATGGGTCCTTATGCTATACAGTAGGTCCTTGTGGGTTATGTATTTTCTATATAGTAGTGTGTATATTTTAATCCCAAATTCCTAATTAACCCCCCTCCCCCACTTTCCCCTTGTAACCAAAAGTTTATTTTCTGTGTCTATGAGTCTCTGTTTTGTAAATAAGTTCTTTTGTATCTTTTTTTTGTATCATTTTTTTTTAAGATTTCACAGAAAGTAATATCCGATATTAGTCTTTCTCTGTCTGACTTATTTCACTTAGCCAGTGAAATCAAAACTGGGGAGCATTAGAGAAAAAATTCTTTGCTTGAGTGAAAAGAGCATCAAGTTCCTGTAGTAAAAAACAAAAAGGTTAAGGGTGATAATTACATTTATCATGTTGTACATTATCTCCCTAGTACTTATCTTCTAACTGTAAGTTTATATCTTTTGACTGCCTTCATACAAGTTCTCCTCCTCCAATGCCCTTGCCTCTAGTAACCACAAATCTGATCTAATTTTCTATGAGTTTGGTTGGTTGGTTCTCCTGTAACACTGTTACTTCCTGTTATAGAACATAGTGATTGGATATTTCTGTACATTTCAAAAGGATCACCAGGATAAGTCTAGTTTCTATGTGTCACCATACAAAGGTATTACATGATAACTGATTCTATTTCCCACATTGTACATTTCATGCTTGGGACTCATTTATTTTGCATCTGTAAGTTTGTGCCTCTTAATCTCACTTACCTATTTCTCTCCTCTGCCTCCCTTCCTTTTCTTTAGCAACGACCTGTTTGTTTTCTGTATCTATGACTGTTTCTGTTTTCTTATGTTTGTTTTTTAGATTCCATATATGTGTGAAATCATACATATTTGTCTGCCTGACTTATTTCACTTAGTGTAATATCCTCCATGTCCATTCATGTTGTTACACCTGGCAAGATTTCGTTCTTCTTTATGGCTGAGTAATACTCCATTGTGTGACTTCCTGGTGGCTCAGTGGTGAAGGAGAAGGAAATACTCCAGTATTCCTGCCCAGGAAACCCCATGGCCAGAGGAGTCTGGCCAACTATAGTCCATGAGGTTGCAAAAGAGTTGGACATGACTTAGTGATTAAACAACAAAAACAATATTCCATTGTAATTAACAGTGCTAAATATTATATGTTAAAGTTTTTAGAGTAAATCCTAAGAATTCTCATCATTGTTGTTCAGTCACTCAGTTGTGTCTGACTCTTTGCCCACCCCATGGACTACAGCACATCAGGCTTCCCTGTCCTTCACTGTCTCTTGGAGTTTGCTCAAACTCATGTCCATTGAATCTGTGATGCCATCCAACCATCTCATCCTCTCTCGTCCTCTTCTCCTCCTGCCTTCAGTCTTTCTTAGCATCAGGATCTTTTCTGAGTTGGCTCTCCTCATCAGGTGGCCAAAGTATTGGAGCATCACTCCTTCCAGTGAGTACTCAGGATTGATTTCCTTTAGAATTGACTGGTTTGATCTCCATGCTGTCCAAGGGACTCTCAAGAGTCTTCTCTAGCACCACAGTTCGAAAGCATCAGTTCTTCACCACTCAGCTTTCTTTATGGTCCAACTCTCACATCAGTTCGACTACTGGGAAAACCATAGCTTTAACTAGACAGACCTTTGTCGACAGAGTGATGTCTGCTTTTTAATACACTGTCTACATTTGTCACAGCTTTTCTTCCAAGAAACAGACATGTTTTAATTTCATGGCTGCAGTCACCATACACAGTGATTTTGGAGTGCAAGAAAATAGTCTGTCACTGTTTCCATTTTATCCCCATCTATTTGCCATGAAGTGATGGGACTGAATGCCATGATCTTCGTTTTTCAAATGTTGAATTTTAAGCCAGATTTTTCAATCTCCTCTTTCACCTTCATCAAGAGGCTCGTTAGTTCCTCTTAGCTTTCTGCCATTAGGATGGTGTCACCTGCATATCTGAGGTTATTGATATTTCTCCCAGCATTCTTGATTCCAGCTTGTGCTTCATCCAGCTGGCATTTCACATGCATTTAAGTTAAATAAGTACTACACAGCCTTGACATACTCTTTTCCCAGTTTGAACCAGTTTCCTGTTCCATGTCCAGTTCTGACTGTTGCTTCTTGACCTGCACACAGGTTTCTCAGGAGGAAGGTAAGGTGGTATGATATTCCCATCTCTTGAAGAATTTTCCACAGTTTGTTGTGATCCACACAGTCAAAGGCTTTAGTGTAGTCAGTGAAGCAGAAGTAGATGTTTTTCTGGAATTCTGTTGCTTTTTCTGTGACCCAGTGGATGTTGGCAATTTGCTCTCTGGTTCTTCTGCCTTTTTAAAATCCAGCTTGTTCATCTGGATGTTCTCAGTTCACGTGCTATTGAAAGATTTTGAGCATTACTTTGCTAGCACATGAAATGAGTGCAGTTGTGCTGTAGTTTGAACATTCTTTGGCATTGCCCTTGTTTGGGATTGAAGTAAAATGTGAACCTCTCCCAGTCCTGTGGCCACTGTTCTCATCATAAGGAAATTTTTTTTCTATTTAATTTTGTATCTACATGAGATAATGGGTGTTCACTAAATTTGTTGTGGTAATCATTTCATGATGTATGTAAGTCAAATCATTACGCTGTACACCTTAAACTTTTATAGTCCTGTATGTCAATTGTATTGATAAAACTAGAAGAAAGAAAAAAGAATGATAAGGGTTAAATGATCATGGTTAAAGAAAGCTGATAATTTGGGTTGCTTTATATTATTTAGCAGTATGTCATAGCAACTTGATGAAGTTTAACAGTTCAATCAAGTGATTTATCTGTGATATAGATGGAAAATTTATTTTCATAAATTTGAATGAATTTCAAGCTTTTCAAATCTCAGGAAAGGTATAGCTAAGTATTTATATGTACCATGCAGTTGTGGCTATGATTACAAATATTACCACTCATGTAAAAGTTTAAGAGCTTTTTGTATGTATAAAATAAGTGATAGTGTTCTGTTTTACAGTTTCAGAAACTGAAGTACAGAGTTAAATGCACATGGTGATACGGTGCAGCAGAGATTCTGATCTAGGCAGTCACCTCTGAGACCTGCATTTTAAAATACATTGCCACTGCCTGCCTTTGAGTGATAGCCATACCCATTTTATGGGAAACGGTTCTTTGAGGGATGAATACTTGAAAGTATTAGAATTAAGAAGTGGCAGTTTTGTCATATTAGTAAAATACCATGTTCATCTATTATCTATGAGGAACCTGCAGAATTTTCTAGGTCTTTCTGGTTTAGTATTGTAGTCTTAGCAGTCTCATTTCTAACTAATATAGCTCTTTGATACAAGTATTTTTTCCTGCAGATTCTTTACTTATTCCTTCCTTATAGGAGTTTAACACATCATTCATGTTATTTCCAGTACACTTTACTAAGTCTTGACTTTCACTTACTTCAAAACCAATCTTTGTAAAATTATCCCTAGTAATTCCATCTAGATTTATGGCCCTTTCACACATTTGAAAAAAGATAATAGCTTTATTGTGTATAATTGACATGTCATACTGTCTCTGGAGGAAAGGAGCATGGGCAGAGAAATCGGTGAGTGGTATCACATATCACTTGATGTGTACAATTCACTGAATTTGGGTATATTCATAGAATTGTGCAACCATCACCACAATCAATTTTGGAATATTTTTATCAGCCCTAAAAGAAACCACATACCTATTAGCAGTTTTCCCCACCCCCTTTTCTACCCACATCCCGCTGTTCTTGGCAGCTACTAATCTACTTTCTTGTTCTATAAACTTGCGTTCTGGCTATTTCATGTAAATAGAATCATATATGTGTGATTTTTATCTCTGGCTTCATTTACTTAACACAATGCTTTTTAGATTTATCCATTTTGTTGTGTATATCAGTACTTCATTTCTTTTTATTGCCACAAAATGTCCCATTGTATAGGGATGCCACATTCAGTTTATTCCTTCTTCAGTTGATGGACTTTTGGCTTGTTCACACTTTTTGATTGTTATGAATAATCCTGCTATGAACACTTACTTGCAAGTTTTAGTCTAGACATAAGTTTTCATTTCCCTTGGGTGCATATCTGGCAATGGAACTGCTGAGTCTCTGTGTTTATTTTTTGAGGAACTAATGGACTCTTTTCCAAAGCAGTGGCGCCATTTTCCATTGCCACCAGCGATGTATAAGAGTCCAGTTTTTCTGCATCGTTGTGATACTTATCTGTCTTTTTGTTTATAGCCATCTTGGGGGATGTGAAGTGGTATCTCATTGGAGGCTCAATGTGCATTTTCATAGTGGCAAATGTTGGTGCACATCTTTTCATATATGCTTATTGGCCCTTTTGGCAAAAAAGCTTGTCTACAGTCTTTGCCTATTTTCTCATTTGGCAATTTTCTCTTCATTATTGAGTTTTAAGAGTTCTTTATATATATATTCTAGATACAAATCCCCTATCAGATAGATGATATGCAACATTTTCTCCACTTCTGTGTGTTTCTTTTCACTTTCACAATCTTACTTGGTGTCCTTGCTGAGTTCTTTGTCTTTTCTTTTAGATGTAAAAGAGGTCATAAAAATTAGTTCTTGCCAACTGATTAATTTAACGTGTAGAGCAAAAAATAGGTTGGAAATGCTTCAGACCTAAAAATTAAGATATAAAGGGATGATTAACCAAACCATTGGTTTATTTGAACAACTTAATAGCTTTCCTTGATTATGTTTTACTGAAGAGTTTTTATTTGTGGTCCTTAAAATAAAAACTCAGTGAGGTATCTAGTTTTATAACGATTTAAAGTACTAGGTACTATAAATATCTCTTTTAGTATTAAAAATGGCTTATGCTGTTGCAACTTAAATGTAATTGAAATAGTATTTTATTCAATGAGATGATTAGTCATAGAGTGAATTAATATCCAGAAGTCTTTATGCTGTTAATTCTACACACAACAGTTACACATGTTGTTCTCAGAGTAAGTGTGCTACATTGAATTAGGCTGAAGTTTTTGTGTGTCTTCTCAGTTGCAAAATAGTGACTGTCTTATATCTACTTTGCAGAGAAAAAGGTAGGGTTTTTTGAAAAATAAACATCATATATCAGTATTAAGCAATTAAGAAGGAACTGCTTATTTGAAAATTGTCAGCATAGACATATACTAATCCAAAAAAGCAAAACAGAACCATGCTTTCCCTAGCCCTATGGTTTTCTGAATCCAGCTCTTGGGATTTCCCCATTTCCCTGTACTGCTTTTAAATGTCTTTATGACTGTTCTGAATCATTCATTGGTCCCTTTATGTGTTTCTTAAATTTTCTTTTAGTGTGTACAGAGACACTAGCCAGCTTTTGAGACCCCTTCCTTTCTTCTCTACACCCCACCCCCCCACAAAAGAAAACCCACAGATAACAGCAAAAAACCTACAACCTGGCCTTTTTAGTTCTTATAGTAGCTTTTCTGCATTTGAGGGTTGTTTTAAAATTGACTCATTTTAAATTGATTTGTTTTGGGTCCTAAAATTGATCCTGCTTCTCTGTAGCCATTGAAAATTATTCTGTCCAGACCACATTACAAATTGCCTATTTGATGCCATTAGAATATTTAGCACCATACAGTTTAGGCCTTTTTGAAGTACTCATAACTTTATGTAAGTTTTGATTTATTAAACATTTCACTTGTATTTAAACCTCGCAACTCTCTTGTGAGATACTCCCAGTAATCTTCATGAAGTGTAAATCAGATTATATCTCTTCTAAAAATCTGTCAGTGGCTTTCCTTGCATTTAGGATAAAATCTTTGATTACCTTAAAGGTGCTGTAGTGTGGCCCCAGCCTCCCTTATCTAGCATCTCATCTCCCTTTGTCATAAACTCCAACTGCATTTAACTCTTCCAGTATACCTGAATCCCAAAGTTGTTCTGGCTCTAGCATGTGCTGTTCCTTCAATCTAGATAGCTTTTTATCTTATTCTTCATGAAATAACTCCTGTTCATATGCTAAGATATTATTTTTTCAAAAAGGATTTTGTTTATTCTAAATGTGTCTCAGTCACTGCATTGTGTCCAACTCTTTGCAACCCATGGACTGCAGCCCACCAGTCTCTATCCATGGAATTTCTCAGGCCAAAATACTGGAGTGGGTTGCCATTTCCTTCTCCAGGGGATCTTCCCAAAACAGGGATTGAACCTGCATCTCCTGCATTCAGTTCGGTTCAGTTCAGTCACTCAGTCGTGTCCAACTCTTTGCGACCCCATGAATCGCAGCACGCCAGGCCTCCCTGTTCGGATTCTTTACCACTGAGACTCCTGGGAAGCCTTAGTTCTCTGTTAGCAAATGGCTTCTGAAGTAGTTTAATACAGTAGAAAGTTTAATACAGTAGAAAGAACATTAAACTAGAGTCTGAAAACTAGAGTGCATACTGAAAACAGGCCCTACACACTCAGTGTTGTGTGACCTTGTTAAGGTACATAGCTTCTCTGAGTTTTGGTTTCCCCATCAGCTAAATAAAAAAAGAGGGGGAAACGTTACTCTAAAGATTAATTTGAAAACACTTTATACAAAATCTTTACATAGAAAACATTTCTAGTCTCTTGTTCAGTCACCCAATTGTGTCTGACTCTTTGTGACCCCATGGACTGCAGCATGCCAGGGCACTCTGTCCCTCACCGTCTCCCGAAGTTGCCCAAGTTCACGTCCATTGCATCGGTGATGCCATCGAGCCATCTCATCTTCTGACCCTCTCTTCTGCCCTCAGTCTTTCCCAGTATCAGGGACTTTTCCAGAGAGTCAACCGTTCACATCAGATGACCAAACACTGGAGTTTCAGCTTCAGCATCGTAGTACTTCCAGATATCCAGGGTTGATTTCCGTTAAGATTGACTGGTTTGATCTCTTTGCTGTCCAATGGACTCTTAAGAGCCTTCTCCAGCACCACAGTTCGAAGGCATCAATTCCTTGGCACTGCCTTCTTTACGGTCCAGCTCCCACAACTGTATGTGACCACTGGGAAAGCCATAACCTTGACTATACAGACCTGATTGGCAGAGTAATGTCTCTGCTTTTCAACACAGTGTAGGTTTGTCATAGCTTTCCTGCCAAGAAGCAATCGTCTTCTAATTTCATGCCTGCGGTCACCATCTGCGGTGATTTTAGAGCCCAAGAAGGGAAATCTGTCACTGCTTCCATCTTTTCCCCCTATATTTACCATGAAGTAAATCAGACTGGATGCCATTATCTGAGTTTTTCTAGTATTTAGTTTTAAGCCAGCTCTTTGACTCTCCTTCACACTCATCAAGAGGCTCTTTAGTTCCTCTTTGCTTTCTGCCATTAGAGTGGTATCCACATATGTGGTATCCACATATTTGATGATGTTGATGTTTCTCTCACCAATCTTGATTCCAGCTTGTAACTCATCCAGCCCAGCATTTCTCATGATGTGCTCAGTGTATAGATTAAACAAACAGGGTAACAGCAGACAGCCCTGTCGTACTCCTTTCTCAATCTTCAACCAATCAGTTGTTCCATACAGGGTTCTAACTATTGCTTCTTGAGCCTCATACAGGTTACTCAGGAGACAGGTAAGATGGTCTATTATATGACACAGAGTTTTAATTTTAACAGTAGTGATTGATCATATTTGTGTTTTTAAAATGTCTGGCAGCAGAATGGAGGCTAAATTGGAAGCAAGCAAATTTAAAGCAGTTACAAGTTGAGCAGCTGTTACAGTACTCTGTGCCTCTTAAGACTGATGAGGAGGGTGAGTTACAGAACTAAGAGACTTCTCTGAGCATGAAGAAGAGAGGGACAGATTTGGTTGCTAGATGTTAAGGGGTCATGGAGGAATATAGGATAATTTGGTTTCTGGTTTGGGAAACTAAATTACTGATGACATTTATTAAAGAGATATTAGAGAAGGAGTACATTTGAGGATGTAAAGACAATTGACAACTTGAAGTTCTATAAAAAATCCAAGTTGATATGGATGAGTAGAAATTGGAAATATTCAAGAACTTGAGGATTGGTCTTAACATGCAGATTTTAGACTCCTGGTGAAGTTATGATATTACTGAGACTATTGACTGTGAGAAAAGAAGAAATTGAAGAGCAGCTCTGTGACTACTAACATTTAGGTAGAAGTAGGGAATCTTGTAAAATAGCTAAATATATTTAGATATAGATGTATTCCTGCCCTCTGGAAAGGTACAATCACTGAGATTATTTTTAAAAGCAATTGATACGGTAACAAAAAATCTGAATCCTTTGGATTTGGTAGGGTGGCCATTGGTGACTTCATGAGGACCTTTTTGAGGGCCCATTGGGATAGCAAGATCCGTTGTGCTTTGCTGAAGAGTACGTGAAGATTGAGGAAAGAGAAGCTTGGCTGCAAGGACAAATCAGAAAAATGGGAGCAGATAGAAGAGGAAATGAGTGTGTGAGTAGGGCAGTCATATGGGCAGAAGGGGGAAAAAAGTGGATCTTCTTAAAAGCTAAGTTAAAAAAACAGAATAGATACAGGGAAAAAAGAGATGGTAGGGGCTGTTTATGAGTTAAGTCTCCAAGGAGGCAGAAGGAAATTATATCCAAAGAATAAGAACAAAAATTATTAGCCTTAGATTTAAGGAGAGTTATATACTGCACGAGTACTTAAGGGAATCACTGATGATAAAGATGTGGAGTAAGAGAGTTAGAAAGTTGGGGCTTACTTCTTTGAAAAGTAAGCAACAAGGCTGTCTATTCAGCCTAATGGATTAGAGACTAAATGTTTTGAAACAATTGGAAATAATTATTGAAAGTAGAGAAGGCTAAACTGGAGATATGCTGGAGGATTGTCAGATTTTTTTAAGGGACTTGGGATTGATTGAAGACCATAGATACTTAATCTTTGAAATTTTCTTTGAAGTGAAGTGAAGTTGCTCAGTTGTGTCCGATTCTTTGTGACCCCATGGACTGTAGCCTACCAGGCTCCTCTGTCCATGGGATTTTTCCAGGCAATAGTCCTGGAGTGGATTGCCGTTTCCTTCTCCAGGGGATCTTCCCAACCCTAGGATCGAACCTGGGTCTCCCACATTGTAGATAGACGCTTCACCATCTGAGCCACCAGGGAAATTTTCTTTAGTAATTTTGAACTCATAATATCATTATAGAAACATTTTCATATTGATATACTAGTGTTTGAGAATCATCAGTCAGTACAATTCAGTCGCTCAGTCCTGTCTGACTAGAACCTGGGTCTCCCACGTTGTAGATAGACGCTTTACCATCTGAGCCACCAGGGAAATTTTCTTTAGTAATTTTGAACTCATAATATCATTATAGAAACATTTTCATATTGATATACTAGTGTTTGAGAATCATCAGTCAGTACAATTCAGTCGCTCAGTCCTGTCTGACTCTTTGCCACCCCATGGACTGCAGCACAGCAGGCCTCCCTGTCCATCACCAACTCCTGGAGCCTACTCAAACTCATGTCCATTGAGTTGGTGATGCAATACAATCATCTCATCCTCTGTCATCTCCTCCTCCCACCTTCAGTTTTTCCCAGTATCAGGGTCTTTTCAAATGTCAGTTCTTCACATCAGATGGCCAAAGTATTGGAGTTTCAGCTTCAACAACAGTCCTTCCAATGAGCACCCAGGACTGATCTGCCTTAGGATGGACTTGTTGGATCTCCTTGCAGTCCAAGGGACTCTCAAGAGTCTTCTCCAACACCACAGTTCAGAAGCATCAGTTCTTTGGTGCTCAGCTCTCTTTATAGTCCAACTCTCACATCCATACATGACCACTGGAAAAACCATAGCCTTGACTAGACAGACCTTTGTTGACTAATGTCTCTGCTTTTTAATACACTCTCAAAGTTGGTCATAAGTTTCCTTCCAAGGAATAAGTGTCTTTTAATTTCTTGGCTTCAGTCACCATCTTCAGTGATTTTTGGAGCCCCCCAAAATAAAGTCTACCACTGTTTCCACTGTTTCCCCATCTATTTCCCATGAAGTGATGGGACCAGATGCCATGATCTTCGTTTTCTGAATGTTGAGCTTTAAGCCAACTTTTTCACTCTCCTCTTTGACTTTCATCAAGAGGCTCTTCAATTCCTCTTCGCTTTCTGCCATAAGAGTGGTATCATCTGCATATGTGATTTGATTAATATTTCTCCCGGCAATCTTGATTCCAGCTTGTGCTTCATCATTCAGCCCAGCCTTTCTCATGATGTACTCTGCATATAAGTTAAATAAGCAGGGTGACAATATACAGCCTTGACGTACTCCTTTCCCTGTTTGGAACCAGTCTGTTGTTCCATGTCCAGTTCTAACTGTTGCTTCCTGACCTGCATACAGATTTCTCAAGAGGCAGGTCAGGTGGTTTGGTATTCCCATCTCTTTCAGAATTTTCCACAGTTTATTGTGATCCACACAGTCAAAGGCTTTGGCATAGTCAATAAAACAGAAATAGATGTTTTTCTGAAACTCTTGCTTTTTTGATGATCCGGTGTATATTGGCAATTTGATCTCTGGTTCCTCTGCCTTTTCTAAAACCAGTTTGAACATCTGGAAGTTCACAGTTCACGTATTGCTGAAGGCTGGCTTGGAGAATTTTGAGCATTACTTTACTAGTGTGTGCTGCTGCTGCTGCTAAGTCGCTTCAGTCGTGTCCAACTCTTTGCGACCCCATAGACGGCAGCCCACCAGGCTCCCCCGTCCCTGGGATTCTCCAGGAGTGGGTTGCCATTTCCTTCTCCAATGCATGAAAGTGAAGTCACTCAGTCGTGTCCAACTTTTAGCGACCCCATGGACTGCAGCCTACCAGGCTTCTCCCTCCATTGGATTTTCCAGGCAAGAGTACTGGAGTGGGGGTACCATTGCCTGTGTAAGATGAGTGCAATTGTGCAGTAGTTTGAGCATTCCTTGGCATTGCCTTTCTTTGGGATTGGAACGAAGACAGGCCTTTTGGGTAGTGACAAATGTGAGGCATCATCATTAAAAACCCTTGTATTCCCTGGTGGCTCATCTGGTTAAAAAATCCACCCACATGTGGGAGACCTGGGTTCGATCCCTGGATTGGAAAGATCCCCTGGAGAAGGGAAAGGCTACCCACTCCAGTATTCTGCCTGGGGATTCCATGGGCTGTATAGTCCATGCAGTCGCAAGGAGTTGGACATGACTGGACGATTTTCACTTTCACTCTTCACTAATCCACTGAAACAGAGGGAATGATAGTGATTCAGCCACAGTCCGAAGCCTCACCCAAAAGCTGAAATGATCTTGAGCATATTTTGGTACATTTACTTCATAGCTTTTTATATAGGAACACAGTCAGATGGCTCAGTATTATTCAGAAATATTTCATCCTCA
Organism: Oreotragus oreotragus; assembly: GCA_006410675.1. Lineage (NCBI taxonomy): Eukaryota > Metazoa > Chordata > Mammalia > Artiodactyla > Bovidae > Oreotragus > Oreotragus oreotragus. Next base: position 88,520 of record SJYX01000749.1, on the reverse strand, counting down.
GTTTCATCTGTATGATACTGACTCCTTGTGTAAGAAACTTAAATTAGTTGATCATAAAGAGGTTAATAATTACACTGGACTATCTAGATGTTTGCATGTTAGTATTTAGTTGAACCTAGGATGTTTGCAAGTCTGTAGTTTAATATTTCGGGGAAGGCAATGGCACCCCACCCCAGTACTCTTGCCTGGAAAATCCAATGGACAGAGTAGCCTGGTGGGCTGCAGTCCATGGGGTCGCTAACAGTCGGACAGACCGCGCGACTTCACTTTCACTTTTCTCTTTCATGCATTGGAGAAGGAAATGGCAACCCACTCCAGTGTTCTTGCCTGGAGAATCCCAGGGACGGGGGAGCCTGGTGGGCTGCCGTCTGTGGGGTCACACAGAGTCGGACACGACTGAAGTGACTTAGCAGCAGCAGCAGCAGCAGTTTAATATTTGGTAAGTTTAATATTTGGTACTAAAGCTTGATCAGCTTAAAGTCAGTATATATGTCAGTTTTAGAATTTTTTGATTGTTTGGATTACGTATCTTCCCAGATAACAAGAGTAGTAATCTGTATTTTTGTACTTTGTGCTTTGCTTTTCTTACGAGATGTCAACCAACCATTTTCACCTTTCTGGCTTAGTTAGTAGCTGCTCTAGTTAACAAAAAGAAATAATTTCTTGAAAATGAATGTGTTACTATATATCAGATTCATAATTTGATCAATTTGGAAACAAGTCATGTTTTTGTAAAGAAAATTCTTCAAGGTTTATGTAACTTTTTGTTAAAATCTAATGGTGATTGCAGCCATGAAATTAAGATGCTTACTCCTTGGAAGGAAAGTTATGACCAACCTAGATAGCATGTTGAAAAGCAGAGACATTACTTTGTCAACAAAGATCTGTCTAGTCAAGGCTATTGTTTTTCCTGTGGTAATGTATGGATGTGAAGAGTTGGACTGTGAAGAAAGCTGAGCACCGAAGAACTGATGCTTTTGAACTGTGGTGTTGGAGAAGACTCTTGAGAGTCCCTTGGACTTGCAAGGAGGTCCAGCCAGTCCATTCTAAAGGAGATCAGTCCTGGGTGTTCATTGGAAAGACTGATGTTGAAGCTGAAACTCCAATACTTTGGCCACCTGATGTGAAGAGCTGACTCATTGGAAAAGACACTGATGCTGGGAGGGATTCGGGGCAGGAGGAGAAGGGGATGACAGGGGATGAGATGGTTGGATGGCATCACCGACTCGATGGACATGAGTTTGAGTGAATTCCGGGAGTTGGTGATGGACAGGGAGGCCTGGCGTGCTGCGATTCATGGGGTCGTAAAGAGTCAGACACGACTGAGTAACTGAACTGAATGGAAATTCATCTGTTGGATTTGGAGGAAATTTGTCGTTCAGTCACTCAGTTGTGTCTGACTTGGCAACCCCATGGACTGCAGCACGCCAGGCTTCCCTGTCCTTCACCAACTTCTGGAGCTTGCTCAAACTCATGTCCAATAAGTTAGTGATGCCATCCAACCGTCTCATCCTCTGTCATCCCCTTCTCCTGCCTCCAATCTTTCCCAGCATCAGGGTCTTTTCTTTTGGAAGAGATAGTATAAAATAAATATGAGGTAATAGAAAATAATAATAATAGAAAATAGTGAATTTCTTTTAAAAAGTAAATAGTAATAAAACTAAAGCTATGCATTTTATACATTTTTCTGTACATATTTTTGTCCCGTTTTTATGCTTGAAATCTCATTTGCTATCAGCTTGTTTGACTGCAACATTCTTCATAGTCTGTATGTTTGACTCATTTTGTGCATGTATATGAAGATTATACAGAAACCATTGTTATTGTTTAGTTGCTAGGTTGTTCATGGGATTTCCAAAGCAAGAATATTGGCATGGGTTGCCATTTCCTTCTCTGGAAATCTTTGTGACCCAAAGATCAAACCTGTATCTCCTGCATTGGCAGGTAGATTCTTTACCACTGTGCCACCAGGGAAGACCATATAAACTGTTATTCTGTATTAAATAGGAAACATATTGATCATATTAAGTATACTCTTTCAGAAAACAGAATACAAAGAAAAATGTAACAAAACCCCTGTGTAAACCTGTTAGTTTAAAAAAAAATACAAGCTTTACAAATACAATCTCCCTGTACCTGTTTTGCTCATCCTAACCCCTTCCCTCTCTTGCCACAGGGAGCCACCATCCAGAAATGGATTTTTATTATTCCCTTTACTTATATTTTCAATATGTGTACATTAATGTATGAATATTATTATTTGTGGCATGTTTAAAATTTTTCTGTAGTATTGTGTGTGCATATCTGTATCTTAATATATTTGTATTATATTACATGTATCCTTTTGCAGCTTCTATTTTTTTTGTTTAACATTGCAGTTTTGAGATTTATCCATGTTAATACTTGTAGCTGTATTTTTCATTTCAGTTTTTGTATAATACATCGTGACAGGAAGAGTGGATATTAGGGAGCTTTTCCAGTTTTCCATTTGCTAATTATGTTGCGTTATATGTAATGTAACTGCATTACAAGTTGTATTCTTGTAAATATGTGCAAGAGTTTCTTATAAGACTTAGCAATGACAGTATGTGATTCTGCAGTATGCACATCTTCATCTTTAATAAATTTGCCGAATTATTCTACAAAATGAGGATTCTAGTTTACACCCCAGTTGGTAGTTTATGAGCTGTAGTTACTACACATCTTCTCCACACAATATTACTGACACATGTACATGTGCTTGTGTGTTCACCAATTTCATGCAAACGATGTGGTATGATATTAATTTGTATTTTTTACATTGCTAATGATATAGAACTCTTTCTCCTTTGTCTCAAGGCCATTCCGATGTCCTGTGTATTGTCCTTTTTTCTTTTTAAATTGAAGGAGTTTTTCATGTATTCTAATCCTTTGTTGGTTATAGGCAGTATTTTTCCCAATCTCTGTCTTTACTTGGTGCCTCTGTTAAACAGAAGCTTTTCATTTTAACCTTGCAGTTTTATCAACCTTTACTTTTAAGAGTTTTTCTTTTTTGTGTTTACTCTTCTATACTCTGAAGTAACAAGAGTTTTCTCCATTCTCTTAAATTATATTTTTTCTTTCACATTTATGTTTTTGATCCAACTATGATTTATTTTTGTTCAGTTTCTGCTGTAACAGAGCATGTGTTCCTGAAAATCACTGTGCTATATGCAAAATCATGCAGTAAAACCCACAGGGTATATGGGAAAATAGTGCTGGGGCACAGCACTCGAAAATTTCTTGGCAGCGACCCATTTGTTTAAAAAAGATACCTAATAAAAATGGTAGCATAGTTTTACATTTATTGAAGGTTAAGAAATACACTAATACCACAAAAAATATGTCATTTTTATTTTGAAAAAGAAATTTGCTTGAAGTGGGATTCAAAAACATTGCAGCCTGTAAGTTATTGTGAAATGGTAGAAGGAAGGTTATCCAAAGTGCGCCAAGAAATTGTAACAGATGTGGAGTGTGTAGTTCATAATGCACATGGTGACTAAGTAGATGTAAAAATGTATGTTTTGTGCATACCTGTGCAACTCAGTATAGCTGGGTAGTTTTCTACATTTATCTAGTGTTTGTTTTGGAGTTAGGGCTAGGCTGAGACAAGTAAGGCTCCTAGGGTGTAAAAGGACGCACTCCCTGTTAGGGTCCCTTGGCATCTCACTTGTGTTACCCTAGTCCTCGTACTGTATAGAGTGTAGTAGTACTTAAGCATACGCAGACTTTGTGTTACTGTTCCCTTATATCAGTCATGTTTAACACATTCAGGCTTCCTTAAACTTTTTCAGGTAGTACTGACTATATATGTGAGGTGTAGAGCTCTAATTAGCTTTTTCCATGTATATACCCAGATCTCTCTACGCTGGTTTGTAATGATGCTTTTAGCATATGGCGTAGCTCCACATATGTTGAATACTTGATCCTGGTTCTTGTTTCTTTGTGCTTTCATCGGTCTTTTCACGTCTCCCTATGCTGCTAACACATTTTCTTAATCACAGGTCTGGCACTAACTTTGTAACTTTGGGCAAGTTAATTTCTATGTGCCTGTGAAATTATAGGAGTGCCTACCTCATTGGGTAATTAAAGGAGTGAGTCAGTATATTAAAGTACTTAGAAGTACTTGCCTTGCCCAAGAGTAAAGCCCAAATGTTACTTATTTTGTTATTGTTAAAGGTAATCCTTGTAACTGAATAAAGAGTCTTGAGAACTAGTAAACTGAGATTGCCATCTTGTGTTTTCTTTTCCAAACTAAGAGGAAATGGGGAGAAGCTTATGGAAGGATTCCCTGAGAAAAGTGATGTTTAAATTATCTGAAAGATAATAAGAGTCAACGAGGTGGTGAGAGCAGTAGGAGAACATCTGAGGCAGAAGTAGCCATGAGGCAGAAGAGTATGTCCAGGACCTAGATCTCAGCAAAAAGAAAAATGGTACCAGTTAAGACTAAAGAGGGAGGTAGGAGCAGATCAGATCATGCAAGACCTATTAGGCAAAGTTACCGATTTTAGACTTCATCTTAAAATCAGTTATAACTATTTGTAAAGATTGCCATTTCAAGAATAAAAACCATGAAACATCAACCTTTACAAATAGTAAAAACTATTCAAAAAAGAAACTCATAAGCTACAGTTGGGTGCATCTGGACCTTAATAACGTATCAAAGATTAAGAGTGCTGTTGAAAATGTATAATAAATTTAGGTCTTTGTTCACTTAAAATCTTGGTGAGCTGTTGGTTTTGTCCTAGGCTTTTATGAATTAAAATAGAGGAATCTTGTGTTTGGGGCAGGTCTATAATAGATTAAAGTTTTTACAGTACAACAAATCCATGTAAATGTCTGGGATTTTTTTTTTTTTAATTTATATGTCCACTTTATCTAATTTCAAGGGTACACCTAAGAAGATTACATGTTATTTCTGCAATAGATACTCCTGTTTTTTCTGCTTCCCTCATGTTTCATTGGCTTTCCCTGGTGGCTCAGAGGTAAAGAACCTGCCTGCCAATGCAGGAGACGAAGGTTCAATTCCTAGATCAGAAAGATCCCCTGGAGACCAGAATGGCCACTCCAGTATTCTTGCCTGGGAAATCACATGGACAGAGAAGCCTGGCAGGCTACCATCCTTAGCATCATAAAGAGTCAGACACAACTGAGCACGCATGCATGCATACAGTTAAGTCTAATTTTCTTTATTCAATTTAACATATAAAGACGTTGCTAGTCTATTTTGTTTATCTTACAAACAGGGTTTTCTTAAAACTTAGTTTTTCAATTCTTTTTTTTCCCACATAGATCAAAATCTACAACTTGGGGGCATTCCATTGTATGACCCTGATAGTATGTTTGGAATACTCATATATAGATAATTCTACCCTACCCATTTTTAGGAAATCGAACTGCTGATGAATATTCTTTAAAAATTCTGGGGTTTTGTTAGGTTGGTGCCCTTACTTCAGATATTTTCAGACATAAAGATAGCATTTCATTCCTACAGGGCTCTATGAATAGAATGTAAGCATGGAAGCATTGGAATGATGTTCTAAAAAACTTAATTTGGCGCTCAGCATTCTTCCCAGTCCAACTCTAACATCCATACGTGACCGCAGGAAAAACCATAGCCTTGACTAGACGGATCTTAGTCGGCAAAGTAATATGCATTGGAGAAGGAAATGGCAACCCACTCCAGAGTTCTTGCCTGGAGAATCCCAGGGATGGGGGAGCCCGGTGGGCTGCTGTCTATGGGGTTGCACAGAGTCAGCCACGACTGAAGCGACTTACCACCAGCAACAGCAGCTAGGTTGGTCATGACGTTCCTTCCAAGGAGTAAGCGGTCTTTTAATTTCATGGATACAATCACCATCTGCAGTAATTTTGGAGCCCAGAAAAACAAAGTCAGCCACTGTTTCCACTGTTTCCCCATCTATTTGCCATGAAGTGATGGGACCAGATGCCATGATCTTAATTTTCTGAATGTTAAGCTTTAAGCCAACTTTTTCACTCTCCTCTTTCACCTTCATCAAGAGGCTTTTAAGNTGCAGTGATTTTGGAGCCCAGAAAAACAAAGTCAGCCACTGTTTCCACTGTTTCCCCATCTATTTGCCATGAAGTGATGGGACCAGATGCCATGATCTTAATTTTCTGAATGTTAAGCTTTAAGCCAACTTTTTCACTCTCCTCTTTCACCTTCATCAAGAGGCTTTTAAGTTATTCTTCACTTTCTGCCATAAGGGTGGTGTCATCTGCATATCTGAGGTGATTGATATTTCTCCCGGCAATCTTGATTCCAGCTTGTGTTTCTTCCATTCCAGCGTTTCTCATGATGTACTCTGCATAGAAGTTAAATAAGCAGGGTGACAATATACACAGCCTTGATGTACTCCTTTTCCTATTTGGAACCAGTCTGTTGTTCCATGGCCAGTTCTAACTGTTGCTTCCTTCCTGCATAGAGATTTCTCAAGAGGCAGGTCAGGTGGTCTGGTATTCCCATCTCTTTCAGAATTTTCCACAGTTTATTGTGATCCACACAGTCAAAGGCTTTGACATAGTCAAGAAAGCAGAAATAGATGTTTTTTCTGGAACTCTCTTGCTTTTTCAATGATCCAACAGATGCTGGCAATTTGATTTCTGGCTCCTCTGCCTTTTATATACCTAGCTTGAACATCTGGAAGTTATTTAGTTCTGCTGAAGCTTAGCTTGAAGGATTTTGAGCATGAACTTGCAAGCATGTTAAATGAATGCAGTTGTATGGTGGTTTGAACATCTTTGGCATTGCCTTTCTTTGGGACTGGAGTGACAGTGACCTTGTCCAGTCCTATGGCCACTGCTGAGTTTTCCAAATTTGCTGACATATTGAGTACAGCACTTTGACAGCATCATCTTTTAAGATTTGAAATAGATCAGCTGGAATTCCATCATCTCCACTAGCTTTGTTCATAGTAATATTTTCTAAGGCCCACTTGACTCTACACTCCAGACTCTGGCTATAGGGGAGTGACCATAGCACCGTGGTTATCCAGATGATTAAGGCCTTTTTTGTATAATTTTTCTATATATTCTTGCCACCTCTTCTTCATATCTCCTACTTCAGTTAGGTCCTTGATGTTTCTCTATTGTGCCCATCCTTGCCTGAAATATTTCTTTGGTATCTCCAATTTTCTTGAAGAGATCTCTAGTCTTCCCCATTCTATTCTTTACTCTATTTCTTTGCACTGTTCACTTAGGAAGGCTTTCTTATCCTTTCCTTGTTATTTTCTTGAACTCTGCAATCAGTTGGGTATGTCTTTCCCTTTTTCCATTGCCTTTCGCTTCTCTTCTTTTCTCAGCTATTTGTAAAGCTTTGTCTTCTTGCATTTCTTTTTCTTGGGGATGGTTTTGGCCATCACCTCCTATGCAGTGTTACAAACCTCCATCCATTGTTCTTCAGGCACTCGTCTACCGGATCTAATCCATTAAATCTATTCATTATATCCACTGTATAATCATAAGGGATTTGATTTNTGCTTCTCTTCTTTTCTCAGCTATTTGTAAAGCTTTGTCTTCTTGCATTTCTTTTTCTTGGGGATGGTTTTGGCCATCACCTCCTATGCAGTGTTACAAACCTCCATCCATTGTTCTTCAGGCACTCGTCTACCGGATCTAATCCATTAAATCTATTCATTATATCCACTGTATAATCATAAGGGATTTGATTTAGGTCATTCCTCATTATATGCAGGATTTAAAACTATTAATTGAATAAAATGTGAAGATCTTATTGGCTTTATTCAACAGTTCATGAATCAGGTAGCATTCAGTCTAGAGACAGAAAGGAACTCTGAGGAGTTGTACAAAATGAAAGACTTTACAAGCAAACTCCAGGGAGCAGAAATAAAGAAGTGCTAATGAAGAGTTGCTTGGTTATGGCAAGGTCATGTTCCTTTAGGGGATGGCAGGGGCCCATCAAACCACCTCAATAGTCCTGATTTAGGGATTCCTGATTGTTGGGTTTAAGATTCCATTTCTGGGAGAGGCCAAAGTTAATTAACTTGTCTCAGTTTGTCATATTTTTAACAGTGGAAACACTGGTGAAAGCTAATTTCCAGATTGCAGAGGTTACTTTTCACAGTTGAGAAGATAAAGTGACATATTATTTACCAAAAACTTCAGGTAATTAATAATTTTATGACTTTGAAATGACAGAATTATTCATTATTCTGTCAAAGATTCCACACACACTTTCCATTTAGATGGTAAAGTCAATGTAACTTAGTCTTATGATGTGATCACCTAAATATATTCCAAATAATGTTCAATGAAATTAACTGTGAAACTCCTTTATTATATAGGATATTTTTTTCCTTCCCATGTAGTTTACGACTGTTTTTTCTTTTGTATATCTTTCACGTAAAAGTTCACAATCTTTCTTTCTGTCTGTCCTTCCCTGCTCAAATCCTTTCCCCACATTTGAGAATTTGCACTTTACACTGTAACATAAGGCAAAGGGAACAATTTCAAACCCTAATTAAGGAAAATAATGCCTAACATGTATCTACCATTTACAATATAGCAGGTACTCTTCTAAACACTTTATAGTTTTATTGCCTTTTAATTCTCATTGCCAACTTATGGCATAGGGGCTATTTTTTTAATCCATTTTTATAGATGTGGNAACATGTATCTACCGTTTACAATATAGCAGGTACTCTTCTAAACACTTTATAGTTTTATTGCCTTTTAATTCTCATAGCCAACTTATGGCATAGGGGCTATTTTTTTAATCCATTTTTATAGATGTGGGAACTAATATACAGAAAATGTAAGTACTTACCCAGTTACTAAAGTATGATGCTTCTGATCAGCTTCTCTATAACTGTGTGATTTCTCATTGTTGTCGTTGTTATCGTTTATCCACTAAGTCATGGCTAAACATGACTTCAGTCGTGTCCTACTCTGTGTGACCCCATGGACTATAGCCTGCCAGGCTCCTCTGTCCATGGAATTTTCCAGGCAAGAATACTGGAGTGCGTTGCCCTGCCCTTCTCTGGGGGATCTTGCCCACCCAGGGATTGAACTAAGAGCCTCTCTGTGCCTCCCTCTGCTCATCTGTTATGGAGGTAGTAGAAATGCAAAGTAAACAGATAAGCTTCTTGGTAGAGATGTTGAATGAACAAGTTAAAATGTGCCTCTGGAACTGAAGAGGCAAGGTAGAGCTTTAAGTCTGGAGACCAGCCACAGAGAGCACCAGGGAAGCCCTCAGGGTAAATGAGACCTTCAGGAAGAGCTCACTGAGTGAGTGAGAAGGTTACCAAAGCAGGACTCTTGGGTAGGGGGAAGAGGAAGTAGGATCTGGGTACTGAAGGATGAAAAGCAGAGTGTGGGAGGGAGATTAGAGAGGCTGGAGCAGCACTGAGTGATGCTACTGAAGCAAAGGACCTGCCCAATATTTATGTTTATATTTAAAGCCATGTCATTGTGTTTGGCGATGAGGTCATTACTGACCTTTGGAGAGGCGCCTTCCTAGAGCTGCATGGTGGAAGTGGGCTGGCAGTAGAGTCTGAGGAGGGAGAGGAGGCATAGGCAGGGTGGGGAGTGACTGTCCAAGCAGTTTGGTGTAGAGGGCAGGCTGCACCAGAGAGAATGCAGTGCTGAGAGAAGGGCTTGTGGAGAGGGCCCGTCTTTGTGTGTTTCTACAGAACATTTAAGGATCAGAGGAAGCACAGGGAGAGGCTGAGAAGAGGGAGGGCAATCAAGTAAACTTCAGGAGAAACAACATGCCTATAGCCCTTCTGAAAATATTTTCATTTTTCCAGTTTTTCAGTGCTATTGCTCAAGAAATAACTGATGAAAATTTGAGATTCATTCAACAACTAATTTTTATTAAGTCGTCACTACATATCTGATACCACTTGAAGTGCTGGAAATCCAAAAATGATAGCAAAAACAATATAAACAAAATTCCTGCTCTTAGGACACTTTCATTATAGAGACCGTTTAAAATAAATAAGAAACATGAAAATGAATGGATAGAAAGTGTTAGGATCTCCAGCGGAAATTAGTATGAGGAAAACCAAATTGGAGTGAGGGGATAGAACCCCTCAGGGGGTTGGGATTGCTGTTGTTGATGAAGAGGAGGAAGGCTTATTTGACAGGGAGATGTTTGAGTGGAAATTTAAAGGAATGAGAAGCTGACTTTTATAAATATATGGTGAGAAAATATTTCAGACAGATGAACATGAGTGCAGCAGGCTCTAAGTGCAAAGATTTTGTCAGATTCAAGAAATAGCTACAAAGCCCTTGTGGCTAAAGTGAAATGGGCAAAGATGCCAGTGGGAACTTGGCAAATTTAAATTGTATAAACAGGAGTCCCTATGCCTGTAGGTAAAGACAGCTTTAGGAATGCATTGCATTTGAATGATTATTTTACTTTCGTTATATTTTCTTATGCCTTGGTAGTAGTTTATATATTTGGGGATGTAAGACCATTGTGAGAACCTAATGAAAGCCATGGATTCTTAAAGAAAAACAAAAAAAGGACATAGGTATCCAAAGAAAAGAACTTGCTTACAATTTCAGAAGATTCTGGGATTTGTAAAATCCTTTCCATAGACTCTAGGTTAAGAATTCTTGCTTTAGAGGAATAATTGGAGAAAAGGTTTCCAACAATGTTCTTCAACGTCCCTTTGATTTAAATAATGCAGAGACCCTCTCTCACTTATCCTTGAAGAGTTAATCATCCACCTCACTGTTTCTCCGTATAGAAAACTGGCATCTCAATTCCTTGATCCCATCAGCCTTCTCAACCACCTGCTGCCACGATCATACTCTAGACTTACTGACTGTGGCCCTTCCACATTCTCAGCTTCTAGCCTCCCAGTTTCTAAAAACAACTTCCTGTTTTTCCAGTTCACTCCCTCCAGTGTCCCAGTTGCAAAAACCTTGAACCAAATGAAACCTACTATTCATTAATCCATGGGCTTCCCTGGTGGCTCAGACAGGAAAGAGTCTGCCTACAATGCACGAGATCCCAGGTTGATCCCTGGGTCAGGAAGATCCCCTGGAGAAGGAAATGGCAACCCACTCCAGTATTCTTGCCTGGAAAATCCCATGGGCAGAGAAGCCTGCTGGGCTGCAGTCTATGTGGTCACGACTGAGCAACTAATATTTTCGCTTTCATCCATTAATCCTACCACCTTTTTGCTTTGCCCTTGTCCCTGAACTGTGTCCTTATTTCTCTCCTCACACACCTCATACTCAATGGCCCATAATTGCATTCATGACCTTCCTTATGCTCTCAATGCCCTTGTTACCATTACTTTCTATATTATTCTTCTGGCAAAACCCTGACACTGTTAAATTCCACTTTCAAACTATTTGTACCAGTACTTGGCAAATGTGGCTGAATAAAAACAGTCATGATTAATATTCTATGTTCGAATTCATAATCACAAACCTCAAACAATCGCTTAAGCCTGCCTGGCAATCAGACTGTTTCCCCACTGTGTCAGGCTCCAGCACTCTCCTAGAAAATATTTTCCATTTTCCTAGTCTTTCCTTCATGTTACCTGTCCCTCACTCTCAAATGGAGTCTTTGTGACTTTGTTTCCTATTTCACTGAGAAAATAATTCAGGCAAGAACTTGCAAGACTGATAGCATACCCACCCTCCTAATTAGAACCATGTTTATATATTCTGCCTTCAATCCTGTAAATGTAGGTAAGCATGCCCATGAGAGCCATCACTGCTACTTATACCTTAATCGTATGTCTTCTCTCCTTCTCAAAGATTTTATCCATCACTCCCTCTTTTCCCCACATCATTTGTCCTTTTGGACCAGTGCTTTCAGCATAAAAATATCCTTTTATACTTTCCATTTAGAAGAAACTGTCCTCAAACCACATGTTTCTCCAGCTTTCTCTCCATTCTTCTTTACCATTTATAATAGCAAAATCGTAATGTGTTATCTGTATATGCTTTCTCTGCTTCCCTTTTCCCTCCATATTTCTCATCCCCGCTTGGATCAGGCTTTATTCCCACCTCTCCGCTAAAATGGCTCTAGTCCCTCTTCCATGACCTTACATGTCTAAACCTATTCCTATCTCTGTCTGCTCAGAAGAACTATCAGCAGCACTTGTAATAACTAAATTCCCTCTCCTAACTGACATGATTTCATTTTTTTAAGCAACACTCTTTAGTTATTTATTTTTGGCTATGCCAGGTCTTCATTGCTGTGTGAGCTTTGCTCTAGTTGCAGTGAGCAGGATCTACTTTCTAGTTGAGCGTGCACAGCTTTCTCCTGGCGGTGGGACCTCTCGTTGTGGCTCTAGGGTGCACCGGTTTCAGTCGTTGCAACCCGTGGGCTCAGTAGTTGCAGTTACTGGATTTTAGAGCACAGGCTTATTGGTTGTTGGTCGCTGACTTAGTTGCTCATGGCAGGTGGGATCTTCCAAGATCAGGGACCAGAACTGTGTCTCCTACATTGACAGGCGGATTCTTTACCACCCAGCCACCAAGGAAGCCCCTTGAGATAGTTTCTTCACTTAGTTCCACCCTCATCTCACTGGTGACTCTGTCTCGGTGACTTTTATTGATTCTCTCTCGTCCTCTTGTCTTTAAAATTTGGAGCATTTTTTAAAAACCTCTGCTGCATGCATACTGACTTCCACACTTTCTTGAATGCCTGTGTTTCCTTCTCTCAGGGCTTCAGCAATTCAATTTTCCTCTGCCTGGAATCCTCTTCCTGCAGAAATCCACAATGCTTACTTTTCCTTTCATTCAGATCTTTAATACCATGTTATCACTTTTTTTTTTTTTTTCAGACAGGTCACTGGCCACTTCATAAAATATCTCTCACCCTGCTCTCTCACCAAGGCAGTCCCTTCTTCCTCATTGTCCGTCTCTTCTCAAATATGTCAGCTGTATTAGGACAGGAACTTAGCTTTATACACCATAGTGTCCCCAAAGCCTAGACTAATTCTTGACGTGTGCTAGACATTCAGAAATTATTTGCTGAATGAATGAGAGAGAAAAAACTGACATAGCATCACAGGTTTGTGTGTGATGTACTGTTTACTCAAAATAGCCTGTGAACGTTTTGAGAACAGGAGCCATGACTTCCTTATGTTATAAATAGTGAACAAAAACCTTAATACATAACTATAAAATGTTGAATAAAGAAACAAAAAAGCAGCTGCATTGCCAATATTTAAAGTAATGTGTTCCTTCCCTCAAACTTTGGCCCCAATCCACACAAGCATATTTTTTAAAGGGTTGTAAGCTCAAAGGTTGTGAGTGCACTTTCTTGAGTAAATGCAGGCATATATATTTTTAAAATTTACTATATTAATAGTTTTTAAGTCTACATTTCCATTACATTAATTGCATTGATATTGCTATGCAATTATCACTCTTATTCCAGAACTTTTGGATCATCTTCCCAAACTGAAACATTATACCCATTAAACAATCCCTCATTCCTGGTAGCTACTTATTCTAGTTTGTTTCTGTGAGTCTGACTAATCTAGGAATTCCATGTAAGTGAAATCGTAGTGTATTTGTCTGGTTTGTATTACTTAACATAACATTTTCAAATTTCATCCATGCTATAGCATATACTAGAATTTCTTCCCTTTTAAGGGTAAATTGTATTCTATTGTATGTGTATGTCATATTTTGTTTATCCAGCAATTCATCAATGGACATTTGGTTTGTTTCTATCCTTTTGTTATTATAAGTAATGATTCTATAAACATTGGTGTACAAATATCTGTTTGAGTTCCTGCTTTCAATTCTTTGGGGGGTATATCCCTAGAAGTAGAATTACTGGTTCATATGATAACTCTATGTTTAATTTTTTTGAGGAGTTGTTATAATATTTTCCACAGTGGCTCATCATGTTATATTCCTAATCAGCAGTGCACAAGGGTTTCAATCTTTCCACATCCTTGCCAAGGCTGCTTATTATCTGTTTCCTTGTGTTTTTGTTTCTTTTTTAATGCTAGCCATCTGAATGCATGTGAATTATAATCTCATTGTAAATTTGCTTTACATTTTCTAATTATTAGTGATGCTGAGTATCTTTTCACGTGTTAATTGGCCCTTTGTATATCTTCTCTGTAAAGATTATAATTCAAGTCCTTTGCCCATTTTTTATTTGAGTGGTTTGAGTTTTTGTAGTTGAGTAATAAAAGTTCTTAGTATGTTCTGTATGCGAATTCCTTATCAGAAATATGGTTTGTGAACTTTTCCTCCCATTCTATATGTTGCTTTTCTTTCTTTCTTTCTCTCTCTCTCTCTTTTTTTTTGATAGCATCCTTTGATGCACTTTGTTGTTCTTCAATCTCTTGGTTGTGTCCACCTCTTCACAACCACATGGACTGTAGCACACCAGGCTTCCCTGTCCTTCACCATCTCCCAGAGCTTGCTCAAACACATGTCCACTGAGTTGGTGATGCCATCCAACCATCTCGTCCTCTGATGTTCCTTTCTCCTCCTGCCTTCAGTCTCTCCCAGCATCAGGATCTTTCCCAATGAGTCAGCTCTTTGCATCAGGTGGCCAAAGTATTAGAGCTTCAGCATCAGTCCTTCCAATGAATATTCGGCGTTGATTTCCTTCAGGTTTTTAATTTTGAGAAAATCAAATTTTTCTCTTGTTGCCCAAGCTTTTGAGGTCATGTCCAAGGAATCACTGGCAAATCCAATGTCATGAAGTTTTTGCCATTTCTTCTAAGAGTTTTGTAGTGTAAGCTCTTGTGTTAGATCTGTGATTCTTGTTGAGTTAGTATTTGTATAGAGTATAAGGTAAGAAGAAAACATGTATTCTTTTCAGTCATATATGGTTGTCATGTGTTGGCACAATATCTATATGTCACTAAATTATTAATCAGTCTATCAGTTTAGTTCAGTCGCTCAGTTATGTCCAACTCTTTGTGACCCCATGAATCGCAGCATGCCAGGCCTACCTGTCCATTACTAACTCCTGGAGTTCACTCAGACTCAGGTCCATAGAGTCAGTGATGCCATCCAGCCATCTCATCCTCGGTTGTCCCCTTCTCCTCCTGCCCCCAATCCCTCCCAGCAGCAGAGTCTTTTCCAATGAGTCAACTCTTCACATGAGGTGGCCAAAGTACTGGAGTTTCAGCTTTAGCATCATTCCTTCCAAAGAAATCGCAGGGCTGGTCTCCTTCAGAATGGACTGGTTGGATCTCCTTGCAGTCCAAGGGACTCTCAAGAGTCTTCTCCAACACCACAGTTCAAAAGCATCAATTCTTTGGCACTCAGCTTTCTTC
>SJYX01000749.1:35412-69992 GCA_006410675.1 Oreotragus oreotragus | reverse complement strand
GAAGATCTTTTTTGTACAGTTCTTCTGTGTATTCTTGCCACCTCTTCTTAATATCTTCTGCTTCTGTTAGGTCCAGACCATTTCTGTTCTTTATCGAGCCCATCTTTGCATAAAATGTTCCCTTGGTATCTCTAATTTTCTTGAAGAGATTTCTAGTCTTTCCCATTCTGTTCTTTTCCTCTATTTCTTTGCATTGATCGCTGAAGAAGGCTTTCTTCTCTCTCCTTGCTATTCTTTGGAACTCTGCATTCAGATGCTTATATCTTTCCTTTTCTCCTTTGCTTTTCGCCTCTCTTCTTTTCACAGCTATTTGTAAGGCCTCCCCAGACAGCCATTTTGCTTTTTTGCATTTCTTTTCCATGGGGATGGTGTTGATCCCTGTCTCCTGTACAATGTCATGAACCGCAGTCCATAGTTCATCAGGCACTCTGTCTATCAGATATAGTTCATTTAATCTATTTCTCACCTACACTGTATAATCATAAGGGATTTGATTTAGGTCATACCTGAATAGTCTAGCAGTTTTCCATACTTTCTTCAATTTAAGTCTGAATTTGGTAATGAGTTCATGATCTGAGCCACAGTCAACTCCTGGTCCTGTTTTTGCTGACTATATAGAACTTCTCCATCTTTGGCTGCATAGAATATAATCAATCTGATTTCGGTGTTGACTGTCTGGTGATGTCCATATGTAATCTTGTGTTGTTGGAAGAGGGTGTTTGCTATGACCAGTGCATTTTATTGGCCAAACTCTATTCATCTTTGCCCTGCTTTGTTCCGCATTCCAAGGTCAAATTTGCCTGTTATTTGCCAATAATTATGATGTTGATTCTTAAATCCTCCTACTTCTAATTTCTCAACATTGTCATCCTTTATTACACTTTTCGCTCCTGTTAACTTAACAGTGGCATCACCAACTCAATGGAAATGAGTTTGAGTAAGCTCCAGGGGTTGGCGACGGACAAGAAAGCCTGGCGTGCTGCAGTCCATGGGGTCGCAAAGAATCAGACATGACTGAGTGACTGAACTTAACTGAACTTAATAAATGTTTATTCAAAGCCTAAGATGTTAACCAAGATGTGTTGTTGGTATAGAAAAAAAAAAGTAATGAATTCAAAGTCCAAAGTGTGGATTAAATCCTAGCAATAACTAGTTCCATGACCCTGAACAAGTCATTAAACATTTCTGAGCTGCAGGAGTAATTGTGGCTACCTCAGAGTTTGTTGTGATAACTTCTGTTAAAGCAACTGGCACATAGTAAACACATTAATGTTTGTTGAAGCTATTGCCCAACACTGCACCTGTAATTTTTTCTGAATGACTAATCTCAGCTGACTAGTCTTGTGCTGAGGGCAGTCAACAATGCTGTAGACAGAGGGTGGAGAGGGAAAACCACCCATGCTGGAATTACAAAGGATGGGTGCCGAGGGATATCACGGAGGAGTGTAGGTGTGGAGCGAGCACGCTTCTGTAGGTGCCCGCAGAGCCGTGGTTTTGTTTTCTTATAGACTGGGGCCAAAATATGAAACTTCAAGCAACAAGTCATGGCCATAACAAATTTGATCTTTATAATAGAAAAATTCTTGGCATTAGGTAGAAAGTACAGTGCTTGGATTGGGGAGAAAATCTGAAGTTTTAAGATTACATAGGAGATCTCTGATTTCCATCTCATTTAAATTTTCTCACATATAGATAATTATTAAAAGTAAGTTTTTATATTTTGAAATCCCCTAAATTACACATTAAAATATTTTGTACATATAATTTTTATAATTAGCATAATTATAATTTTAAAATACCCCTAAAGTTGTATACGTTGATCTGAAATTGCATGATCCCAAAATGGAGTTTTTAAAAAATGGATTAAAGTACAGTGCTTGGATTGGGGAGAAAATCTGAAGTTTTAAGATTACATAGGAGATCTCTGATTTCCATCTTGTTTAAATTTTCTCACATATAGGTAATTATTAAAAGTAAGTTTTTATATTTTGAAATCCCCTAAATTATGCATTAAAATATTTTGTACATATAATTTTTATAATTAGCAAAGTTATAATTTTAAAATACCCCTAAAGTTGTATACGTTGATCTGAAATTGCATGATCCCAAAATGGAGTTGTGAAAAAATGGATTAATATGAGGGAGTCAATATCTAGTGAGGAAATTAAAATTGGATAGATTCTGTTCCCTGATACTTAACTACTGAGACATAAAACTTTTATTATAATTTTAAAATACCCCTAAAGTTGTATACGTTGATCTGAAATTGCATGATCCCAAAATGGAGTTGTGAAAAAATGGATTAATATGAGGGAGTCAATATCTAGTGAGGAAATTAAAATTGGATAGATTCTGTTCCCTGATACTTAACTACTGAGACATAAAACTTTTAGTGTTATAGTCTCTCCTCAATAAAACTGAAATAATATTTTTTACTTTATCTCCCTCACAGTACTATCATGAGGTTTAAATGAAATGAAGCATATAAACTTGTAATGAGTATTTTTTTCCAGGTAGTAGTCTTAAAAATGGACAGTAAAAATTAATAGCACCATGGCTCTGTCTTCCATTCTCATACAATATTTCAAAACTGGGATGTGTCCTCTCCTAGCTGTACTGAGTCTCTGATTGATTCCCTAGCTCACTAAGAAAATCTGTACTGTACCTGAAAAAATTGTTTATTACTCTAGAACTCTGCAGAGCAGAACTTCATTGTCAGGCTCTGTAGCTTTGTGTAGGAATGTAGGGCTATACCCTGGCCTAGCCTGCCAGGATATAGGGCTCCTGCCAGAAGCCCCTTGAAACTGATGCAGCCTCTCACTGCTAGAAGCAGGGCCCGTGGATGGCTGCTCTCAGAGTTCCTGTACTTTCCAGCACCATTCTCCTTGTGGTCCTTGGGGACTTCCTGGCCTGGTTTCATTGATGACAGTTGGACATACTTCCCCAGGCAGGATCTACAAGCAGGGCTTACATAGGAGATAGATTTATCCAGTTCTCCTCTGACAGACACTTATGTCTTTTCAAAGAATTCTTCCTTCTCTCCATAAACTTGAAAGAAATTTTTAGCTCCAATTCCTAGACATTAGGGCAGCAGTTAAAATGTTTTCCAAAAAAAACTTGATTTTGTCTGGCTTCAGTCTGTGTTCAATTTCCTAACAGTCCCTGTATTTCTTCTTAGAAAAATATTCATTATTTTAGTTATTATTTCCTTAATAGAGAACTTCTCTATATAACTTTTGTGACTGAATCCTACCAAAAAACAAAAACAAAAACTAGTTCCTTATTTCGGGAGGAAAAGTGTGAGTTTTTTTCCTTATTAATATCATAAGATATATTAACCAGCATTGACAATAAATGAATATTCTAAATTATTAGACAAAGAGGAAAGAAACTGGATGTGTTTTCCTGTTCTTTACTTGTATATATCTTCTTGAAATATCCTTTTCTTCCCTACTGCTTTAACTTATTTACAATACCGAAAGCCTTTACAAAGCCATTTATTTTAGATCTGTTTGTTAAAACTCATCAGAGTAAAATAATATTTCCTTATTTTATAGCTTCCAGCTTCACCATTAGAAATTAGAAAAACAAAACATTTTGTAAACAGTTGTATTATACATAACACTCAGAATATTGAGCACTCTTAGGCATTCAACTAAAATTCATTTTGTGGAAACTAAGTGTGTTTAAAATTTTATTAACTCAGGTAGTTACAGTATTAACCATCTCTGATTTGATTTCTGGGTCTAAAATCTATTTACTTATTAATTTCTGAAAAGCCACTTAATTTCTCTCCTCTATTATTTCATAAAATAGAAAGAATAATAAAAAAAGAATATAGCTTCACTTATTTATTCCATTGGCGTGTTCTACAAATATTTTTACTAAAATTCATGAAGTATTCTAAATGTCTCAAGTAAAAATTCCAAGTTGAAAATGAAAAATATTAGTGAATCATATACAATTTTACTTGTGTAGCAGATTTTACATCATGAGAAATGAATTCAGCTTCTAATAATCCAAGAAACTGTGAAGTCTGGGATTGATTCTGTTGCTTATTAGTTGTCCAACACCATAGTAAGAAATTTCCATATAACACTGGATTTAATCCTAGGGATTAAATCTACTCTCATCTCCTTTTAAGGAAGAAGTCTAGGGAAAAAACCTAACTTGTCTAAGATCACCTAACTGGTAAGTGGCGGGGAAGGACTTAAAGTCCAGTGTAACTTGATAGCTCCCATTTCCAATGATTAGTGACAGACCAGTAACTTTTATTCTATAAACAGTTACTTTGAAGTTACAAAACCAGAGGAAGACTGCATCCTAGAATCTTTGAATGGTGAAGCTGGAAGAGATCTTAAAAGGTTACCTAGCAGTTTATAAACTGGTTCTTAGCCTTGAAACTTTACCTGTAACTAAAAAATTTACTGGCAGCTCAAGTATGTATTTGGAGTCATCATGCAAGTTCAGAGAGCTCTATCAAAAAGAGTAAGGGCAGAAGGTAGCCTTGTGCAATTCTCAGTTCGAGGTGCTTTCTCAGGGAGTCCCAAAGAATCTTGCTAGAACCAAGTCCTAGGGGAGTAATTTGGAAAACCACTGTTAAGGTCCAGTTATATTCATTCCAGAAATGGAAACCAAGAGCAACAACAGATTTTTAGTAATGTAGTGAAAATGAAAGAAATGCTGTCCAAGTGATAAAGTCTCCCCTGTTTATGCTTTATCTCTCTCATTGCAGATACATATGGTGGGACACTGACCACATTTTTTTCCTTCTTCTTTTAATTACTGAAACTCATTACCAGCTCTCTGGCACCTAATAGGAACTCAACATTTTTGTGTGAATAAATTAAAGAATAAATGCACGAGATACCTTTCTTTAAAATTTGTGTGTGTGTGCTAAGATTTGTGGAGGGAAAGTAATTTTTATAGTCACATGTACATCTGTAACTAAAATCTTCAGGCTTGCTCCAACACATTGCCTTGGGGGGAGCTTGTGAACTATTAAAAATGGGACGCAATGTCCCTTCACAAAGAAATAAGCAAGAAGTGGAGAAATATGCCAATTGGAACTCCAGGAGAGCTCAGACATTTTGGCTGTGATTTCATGAATTGGAATTCAGGCAGAGGGCATCAGTAAATGTTCTTGGTGGAAAATGCCATTACTGCTGTTTTTAATGACCCTTTTAGTTTTATATCTTGCTCAGTATGCAAAACATCTATCTACTTTATAGTCACACAGAAGTCATTAGCTGTCATTTGCCCTAAATAGTTTTTTTGCTTCTCATTGAAAGCAGATTTATTTTCCTCAAAGCACTTTATTATCACCTATTGAAAGAGACTGAGTATGTAAATATTAAGATGAATTGATATTTAATTAATTATATTCCTGCTAGTGGTATAGGACAAAATAGTTTGCAGATACGTAATAATTTATTTGCAAGATATTTCTGGTTTAGGGTAGCAACTTGGAGATCATCCCATGGAAATTAAGCAATCACAAAATCAGAAATGGTGAATCCACTATTCTAAACCCTCAAGATAATCTGTCAAATAAAATGTATAACTTTATGTTTAACAGAGGCTTTTGTAAAAAGTAACCCATTTGCAAATTGTTCAATTGAAGTTAGCTAAGCGCAAAGGAAAGGTGATTCAATACTAAAAAATAACAGTTAAATTTAAAAAGCTGGTTTTATTTAGTCCCCCAAAAAACAAATTCAAAACAAATTCCTACTTGTAGGTAATGATATCTACTTATGAGGTAACAAAGATAAATATACTTTTTAAAACATATTTCTTTTGTTCTAGAGAATATTGTTCTCTTAGTTGATTTATAATATAGCTTTACAACATAATAATTAAAATATTTCTTAAGCCTGTGGAAAGCCATACTTCTCTCTCATGTTTCCTTCTACCAATTTTTTCCTGGTCAATGTGGCCAAACAGAAGCCTTGCCTCCTGCACCTCACAGAAGCTCTGGTACGTTACAACAGATAAATGCTGCATGAATACATAGGTGCCATAGCTTGTACAGCTTTGTCCACTCAGACAGCCTACTAAAGCAACCTGGCACATTCTTGGCTCTCTGGACATAATAACAAAGAAAATGGTCAGGAGTCTCCCATACTTAGATTGTTTGTCATTAATTTCAGGGTCATACCAAGTGTCATTCATGACTTTGAATATTAATTAAACAATTACTGTATTTTTCCAGTCTTCACTATGAACCAAGACAACTTGTGTACCTTCCAGCTGGCCCTTATTTTATAGACCTTAAGGGATAACAGTCACTGACATAGGCTATACAGAGCCTACCAGTGATCAGTCCAAGAGATGCAGACCACAGGCATAGTACATATTCTTCTGCAGAAGAAACTTCACAGTGGAAAGCTGTTTCTGATTTAACACAGTCTCAGTGGCTCAGTGGGGAAGGCAATGGCACCCCACCCCGGTATTCTTGCCTGGAAAATCCAATGGACGGAGTAGCCTGGTGGGCTGCAGTCCATGGGGTCGCTAACAGTCGGACAGACTGAGCGACTTCACTTTCACTTTTCTCTTTCATGCACTGGAGAAGGAAATGGCAACCCACTCCAGTATTCTTGCCTGGAGAATCCCAGGGATGGGGGAGCCTGGTGGGCTGCCGTCTATGGGGTCACACAGTCGGACACGACTGAAGTGACTTAGCAGCAGCAGCAGCAGTGGCTCAGACGGTAAAGAATCTGCCTGCAGTGCAGTAAACCTGGGTTTGATCCCTGGGTCTGGAGGATCCCCTGGAAGAAGGGATGGCAACCCACTCTAGTATTCTTGCCTGGAGGATCCCATGGACAGAGGAATCTGGTGGGCTACAGTTCATCAGGTCACAAAGAGTCAGACATGACTGAGCGATTAACACACACACAGAGAATCCAGTAGAGACTGAATAAATATTCAGAATTTTATGGTCTAAACACAGCAGAAAATAATCCCATTGTATGACATTTAAACAATGTGTATCATATTTATTTGCTTGATCATGCCAATTTTCAGAAGAACTGAAACTTTTTGTTGTTCCTTGATGGGTTTCTGTGCTTGTCAGCGGGGACTGAAGTCATTCTGGCAGCTTTTTAGGAACAGCTGTACAGATAAGGATGACTCAGCCAAGAGAAAACGGAAGAGGGCTTAAGTATACTTCCCACTTCTCATAGAGTCTCTTTGAGCCATCAGAAACTCTATCTAGGGAAAATTATCTCTTAGGTTGGTTACCACAGAAGTGAATTAAGTCCATGTAATGATAACCCCAATTTAATACATTTATTCTAATTGTTTAAGCAAAGGAGTTCTCATACAGAAGCATGAGAGTAAATAAAAGTACAAGTACTACTAAACATGAACAGATTTAAAATGAAAAAATAAAGGCAAAACCATCCTGAGCATTTTAAAGTTTGTTGATTAAAGGCAGAAAAGTTAAACTAGAATTTTAGGATTAATTTATTATAGAATCTTTAAAAATAATCTCCTTTAATAGCTAAGACTTCCATCATCAATGTTGTAGATAACACTGTATGTCTTAAAATATCAATTAAACTTGGTAGAATATGTTTAGGTTTTGTAAAGGTTAGGTGTTGATTTTTCTCTTGTGTGGTTTAGTTGCTAAGTCATGTCAAACTCTCTGTGACCCCATGGACAGTAGCTCACCAGGCTCCTCTGTCCATGGGATTTTCCAGTAAGAAAACTGAAGTGGGTTGCCATTTCCTTCTCCAGTCTACTGAGCACTGAGCCAGCAAATCTCCTTATAAAAATTAAAAAGAATCAATTTATCCTTGTAGAAGAGGCATATTGCATTTTTTTTTTTTGTAAAACCAGAAATTACAAAAGCAAGAAAATCAAAACATGATGAGAAATAACCTTGCCCTTTCAAGACATAAAAGCATGAAGGGTAAAATGAGAGAGGGGGCGATGGAGTGAAAAGAAAATATTCATTCTCAAAGGCAATTCTGAATACATTTACATATACATGGGAAGGATGACTAAGAAAATAGGATAATGAGTAATTCATGTTGAGAATGCTAAGACGCTGACATAAATATGGGCTTAGCAGAATCTTCGTTTTTAAAAATGAACAGAATAAAGATCCCATATCACTTAGAATGAATCACGTGTAACTCCAGAGGAAATTAGGACCACTGATGTCCTAAAAATTTTAGAAGCCTGGAATTATCATGTTGTTACAAAGATGTTACTTTCCCCTTGGGGTCTCTGTGACATTGAAGTATTTGGCAGCAGTCTCCGTCCTGTGGGCTTCCCTGGTGGCTCAGATGATAAAAATCATCCTGCAATGCAGGAGATCTGGGTTCCATCCCTGGGTTGCAAGGATCCCCTGGAGAAGGGAATGGCAACCCACTTCAGTATTCTTGCCTGGAGAATTTCGTGGACAGAGGACCCAGGTGGGCTAACGTACATGGGGTTGCAAATAGTCAGACACGATTGACCTTATCACACCTTACTTTCTGTCCGGTGGGAAAAGATCTTTTCATTCACATGGTTGTCACCGGGGGATCAAGGTGAGAGTGCCAGAGAGAGTGTGAAACCAGCATGCTATTACTGTAGCACTGAATTTTCAGGGGAAGAGCCTTCCTACTTCTCATCAATGCTTTCAGTGAAAGCTTGTTTCTTGATTATATAGATTTATATGTATAGTCAATCTTTTGAAATGTGGAGGGTACCAAAAATGGCAAACATCAGGACTCATTTCTTCATGTGAAACAGCATTAGAATGTGCTAGGTTAGGGGATAGCTTGATGTGGTTTAGTAATTTTTAACTGGGGTAGGAGAGTGCATGTAGGTTGGAAAGTACATAGTTGGCATTGTAATTTTATATTTGGAAATAAATATGTATTACTTGATTTATACTTCAAACTAGAGGGATTGAAAACCTTTGCTAGTGAAAATTATAGTGATTTATATTTAGGGAACATATTATATCAACTGTAAGTGTGGGGTGAGATTTTCATGTTTGTGAAAGGCAGAAGGAGGTTTTAAAACTTGGAGAAATTGGTGTAATTAAAAGAAAATGCATATTGTAGCCAGAAAATCCAGTACTTGATTCCCAGCTCTGCTTGTGGCCTAGAGCAACTGAATTCTACTCTCTGAGTCTCTGCATTGATCTTTAAAGTGGAGATGACCATATCCTCACACAGTTAGACACGCCTATCTATGTATTTTTTAAAAGTTAGAGTAGTTAAGGTGCCTGGCACATGAACTAACCAAATAATAATTCAGGCTCTCCCCTTCTCAGCCTGTTTTCCTCTCTCTCAAATGTTTGTTCTTGCTGTCTTACTGGCTTTCTGATCTCTATTTTTTCCCACCTAGCATATAAGCATCACAAGAACTAATCAAAAACTAAAAAGAGTACCACATCTTTTGTTCTTGGGTTCCCCACCTTGTTACCACCCTGGCTCTCTTCTTCCCTTCACAATACAACTTCTTGGTTCACATTTACCAGCTCCACCTTCCCATTGTCTGGTCAAGCCTCCACCCTTTGCATCTGGCTTTGTTCTCCATCATTCCAGTGTAACTGGCCCTATTAACGTCCTATTTCCCTCAGTTGCCAAATTTAATCAGTAGTTTTCAGGATTTTCTTTCTGGACCTCATCTTCAGGAGTACCAACATTCTAACTCTTCTGATACACGCTCAGTTCAGTTCAGTCACTCAGTCGTGTCTGACTCTTTGTGATCCCATGAGTCGCAGCACGCCAGGCCTTCCTGTCCATCACCAACTCCCGGAGTTCACTCAGACTCACGTCCATCGAGTCCGTGATGGCATCCAGCCATCTCATCCTCAGTCGTCCCCTTCTCCTCCTGCCCCCAATCCCTCCCAGCATCAGAGTCTTTTCCAATGAGTCAACTCTTTGCATGAGGTGGCCAAAGTACTGGAGTTTCAGCTTTAGCATCCGTCCTTCCAAAAAAATCCCAGGGCTGATCTCCTTCAGAATGGATTGGTTGGATCTCCTTGCAGTCTCCTTTTCTTGGCCATCCTGTAAATAATGTCATTTTCATGATTCCAGCTTTAATGTCCTTTCTTTCTGTTTACAGAGTCTTCTGGAGATGTTTATTCACATCGACAGCTTCCACTACTCTTCATGACTGAGTATGTGGTCTCTGAACAATGTGCTTTGGAGTCACTTATGAACCCTTTGTAGAATTGCAAGTCTGAGGCTCCACCAGACCCTCTTCTGCTCACATTCTAGTATATTTCAAGTACATGTCACCACTTCAGGTCTCTCTCCTGAGTACCCTGCTGCTTCTCAACAGTTTTGCTTAGGTGTTTCATGAGCACCACTTGCTTGAGGTGCTCAGAAGTGAACTGGTCATTCCTCTCAGTCCAACCTGCCATGGCCACTCTCCGGGTGATGCTCACTAATCTCCCTCAGTTTCTAAATTAGAGCATCTCCCTCTGTTTCATCATCTCATCCCATCAGTCATCAAGCTCCTCCTCTCCACTCTCACTGCCTTCTTGTGTTTCATATTTGGGTAACAAAATAGCCTTGGTTTCCCTATCTCTCTTAGATTTGTCTTTCAGCATACTGCAATACGTCAGGAGTGGTATTCCCTACTTTATTGGGTTGCTGGCTCCCCCACAAGCCTCTGAATAGATTCCGAACCTCTTCATGGTGCATATGGCCCCTACCCGCCTTCCAATATCACCAGCTGCCACACCTCACAGAGGGGCCCTAAGATCCCTTGTGTTTAATGATTGGCAGTTTCTGCAACCATCCTACTCTTACCTGCTTTCAAGCCTTTGGACTTGTGATGCTTTATGCCTGGGTTTCTTCCTTCATGTGACTAACTTTCTACTATAGCTTCAGTACTCATTGCAAGGGTAACCCCCAAAGATCCCTTCAGGAAGCTCTCTACATCATCTGGAGTGAAAGATACACATGCTTGGTTTGTTTGTTTGTTTCATAATAATCTGTTTTCCTTTGTCACAGCATTACTCATATTATATGGTGACTATCAGATCCCTTGTCTGTGTGCATGTCTAGGCTGGGGGAATGAGAAGAGCACCTTTCAATTAAAATTCTGCCATACCATGTACAGTACCTAGCACAGAGTAGGTATTCAATTGATACAAGTTTGTTAATGTACTGATTTGTGAGCTAATGACTTTTTAGGTGACAGCATTGTGAGTGGAAAAAAGATACCCTTTGGAATGTCTTAGCTCAATGAGTCATGATTTTATCAAACAACACTTTTTTTAAAATTGAAGTATAGTTGACTTTCAATATCATGTTAATTTCAGGCATATGACATAGAGATTCAACCTTTTTATACATTATGAACTGATCACTATAATGAGTTTAATTACCAGCTGTCACCATACAGTTATTATATTACTGATTGTATTTCCTGTGTTGCACATTACAACCCATGACTTATTAGTTTATATTTTTTTTAAAGTTTGTGATAAATGTTCAAAGATCATCTGTTTTCTTAAAAAAAGTTAATCATAAATATTTAAAATTTAACTCTGGAGCCACAAGTGTCATAAGGCATAATGCGTGAGAGTATTAACATCTGGTTAGTCTGGAACTATGTTTAAGTGTGGGTATTAAGATGTGTTGCATAACTGAATGAGTCTAAACTTCAAACCAGAAATTTATTATTTGGAAGCAAGATGAAAACAAAATACAGCCTTTTAAATCTAAACACAGCCTAACCAGAGGAAGAACAGTGAAAACATGTCCATTCTTAATGTCTTACAAAAGGAGATACGTAACTTTTCATTTTTGTTAATGAGTTCTGCAATCGAACAGGAATTTGGCAGATTTTTTCCATTTAATATTAAGCTGACATATATCAGAAATGAGAGAAACATCCAAGGGACTCTCAAGAGTCTTCTCCAATACCACAGTTCTGACAAACCTAGACAGCATATTAAAAACCAGAGACATTTATTTGCTGACAAAGGTCCATCTAGTCAAAGCTGTGGTTTTTCCAGTAGTCATATATGGATGTGAGAGTTGTACCATAAAGAAAGCTGAGTGCTGAAGAACTGATGCTTTGGAGTGTGGTGTTGGAGAAGACTGTTGAGAGTCCTTTGGACTGCAAGGAGTTCAAACTAGTCCATCCTAAAGGAAATCAATCGTGAATATTCATTGGAAGGACTGATGCTGAAGCTGAAGCTCCAATACTTTGGCCACCTGATGCAAAGAACTGACTCATTTGAAAAGACCCTGATGCTGGGAAAGATTGAAGGCAGGAGAAAAAGGGGACGACAGAGGATGAGATGGTTGGATGGCATCACTGACTCGATGGACATGAGTTTGAGCAAGCTCAGGGAGTTGGTGAAGGGCAGGGAAGCCTGGCATGCTGCAGTCCATGGGGTCACAAAGAATCAGACAAGTCAGAGTGACTGAACAACAAAAAATTTATTCAAATGATAAAAATATATCAATGCTCTTTGTAAAACTTTAAATGTATATAAATAAACTAACAGGTCAATATAAATAATGCATTGCAAGCTGAATAAAAATAATGCAGTTTTTTCAAAGTTGACAATATATATTACCTCATTTTTATAGAAGTAATCTGTTATCCTATTGTTCACAGGATGAATGAGGATAATCTAACGTTGCACATTATTTCTTAATAACCTGTGTATAATATTGACTCTAGATGCACCTTCCCAGCATAGGTCCACTAGCCACATTTACAGCCTTACTCACAGTGCTGGGAAACATTGGGATGTTCCCTCTGAACTCACAAACGCCATGCAGATTCTTCTGGTTCTGGAAAACTGATGCCTTGGTCAGTTTTCACTGCTTGTGAAGTCACTTTTGAGCAGAGCTCTGCCAAGCCCCTGCTGCCAGTGTCCACAGTGGAAATGATGATGTGTTTGCTTTGAGGTGCTCCTTCTGGCTCTTCTAACGCTTCATTTCCCAGAATCCTCTCTGCTAAACCCAGTTGGTGGTCCCCGAAACTGTGGGGATAAACAGCTCTTTTCTACTGTGCTGGACTCAATTGCCTGAACAATATAGAATTCTGTTTGTGCCCCAGAGTCCGTCCCTTAAAAACCCTCGTGAAAATATTCCCAGACCACCCAGCTTGTACTTTTTCTCTCTAATGGAATCAGTCTTTTAAGTGGGTCATGGAGAGAGTCACTTCATAAGAAATTGCTGAACTGTTTTCTGCACTAAATCCACCATTTTGTATTCCTATGACTTAGGAGTTTCAAGTTGCTGCATCTCTAGGTTTCTTCAGTCCTTTAGATGTTAGACTTTAATATTTGATTAATTCAATATTTATGTAAATTTTAAAATGATTCCTTAAGGAGATTGCTTTGTAATATCTTTTCTTCACAAATCTACGAATCTTTTATCCTGTACCTAAAATAGAGCTATAATATCAGTCAACTGATAAACAGAGCAGTATTCCCTATAGATACTCATAGCAGCGGAAGCCTCCTGCATTCTACTGATTCTCAATATGCTCCTTAACGAAGATCAAGGTGGGATATGAAAGTGTGCAGAGAGAAGCCAAATAAAGAAAGAAAAATTTCTTGCCAATTAGAGCAAAATGGTCTTGTTTATCTGAAAAAACATTGGGAAATATAGTGTAAGCCGGGTTCCTAGGAGGAAAAGAATACAAGTTTTGTGAGTACATAGTACTGTCTCTGCCATAGGTATGGATCTGTGAAGGTGAGACGTGCAGTCCTAGAGTACTGAGGAGCCCATTTGTGTGTAGGAAGCTAGTAACATATGTAAGAGAAGGTGGGAGGAACTAGATAGAGGAGTACACTGAATGCCAAGAAGTTTATATTGTCTCTGGGGCAGTAATTGGCCAAAGATGTCCTTGTGAAATAGGATGATACTTGCCTATTACTCAGAGGTATGCTGAGGAATGAATACACTGGTACACTGAGGCTGTCTTTCATGGTTTATAAAGCACTGAGCGAGCATATGGGGGCTTCGCAGGTGGTGTGGCAGTAAAGAATCTGCCTGCCAATGCCGAAGCCGTGAGAAATATGGATTCGATCCCTGGATCAGGAAGAGCCCCTGGAGAAGGGAATGACAACCCACTCCAGTGTTCTTGCCTGAAGAATCCCAGGTTCAGAGGAGTCTGGGGGCTACAGTCCATGGGGTTGTAAAGAGCTGGACACGACTGAGTGACTGAGTGTACATACACACATACACACACACAAATGAATGCATGACAAATTTTGTATTAATTTTAAGTTTCTACAGTTGCAAAACAATTGTTATATTCAATGCCTTTCCCTGGAAAGCTCAAATTTTTTCAGGAACTTGTGAACTTCACTAATAATTCCCTCCATACTGTCCAAAGGATAGTTACTCCCTTTGCTTGTCTTATTCCTCTCTGATGAAAACATAACTTATGAACTATAAGGAAATGAAACCACAAGATTTCTTACAACACTTCTGTTCTTTGCAGTCCTAATTAGTGTTGAGGCTAAGGATATACTGTTACCATCTCTGCTAATAAAAATAACAATAATGTCCACGAATAATGTTGAAATGTAGAATAATGAAGCATTATTTCAAAAAATGACATTAAGTCCTATTTTGCTTCTTTCTGCAGATGTCGTTTTTGCCTTGTTTGTATTTTTCTTTTATCTTTAGTATGTTCATTGTGTCCTGCCTCAATTACCCAGAGAACTCTGCTTCTCTCCTTAGGGTTGCCTACCAGCTGATCACTTCTAAACCAATTTTCTTTGTTACATTGGCATTCTCTCTCTCTTTCTTTTTAAATTACCTTCTCAATACCTTTGAATCCAATTTTAACTATTTTATTGAGTTACAGAACAATTTTCACACCATTCCTGAGCTAGTCACATCCATCACTGTAGTTATTTCACCTCTCTGTATCTTTATGTGAGAAACACTCTTAAAATTGTCCTTTTGATATTTTGCCCAACTGTATTTTCATGCATGTTTTTATCCGGCTGCATATATCTGCAAAGTAAATGTTTCTTTATCAATTCACTCTTTTCAGCTTTTAAATAACAGCTCATTTTTTGAATGAGATTTTAACTGAAGTGACTGGCTTGATATTCAGATTGAATAATTTATCCTTTCTCATCTTTGATGTTTTATCAGAGTCCACCAAACATGAACTTGGCAAATACTTTATAATCTTAGAAGATAATTGTGATTCTATTACTGGGAAAGCTGGTCGTCAGTCTTTCTCCTATCACTTTGGTTACTTATTTGTTTTTCTGCTTTCTAGGTTCTGCATTTCATTACTAGAAATGGAAATGTTTTGGTTAGGCATAGGAGCAATAAGTGATCTTTCATTGTGTTTACCCATAATTATGAAATTATAGTAATCATATTATGTTCAATATTATTCTGTATTCTATACAACAAAATCTCAATATAAATATAAAATGCCAATTTTTCTATATCTAACTTGATATCATTTGAAGTAAAAAATATATATTTATATCAAATAAAGATATAGTTTATCTGTTTTCTCTTTTCAGAATTAATAGCACATTGAGTCTCATAAATAAACATAAAAACATATCCAACTTTTCACCTGAAAGGAAAACCTAGGTTTCATGAAATTCTTGGAGAGTGATTTGCAAGCCCTCTTTGTCACTTATTTTTTTTTAATGAAAACAAGATTAAGGCCCACCCTATAAACCTGCCAAGTGCAGAAGTACATGTGTTCTCATTTGGGTCCAGCTTTCTGTGACCCTGTTGACTGTAGACTGCCAGACTCCTCTGCCCAGGGGATTATCCAGACAAGAGTAATGGAGTGGGTTACCGTTTCCTCTTCCAGGGAATCTTCCTGGTCCAGAGGTCAAATCCATGTCCTGCATCTCTTGCATTGGCAGGTGGATTCTTTACCACTGAGCCACCGGGGAAGCAAATAGATGTTTATGTGGCCTTTATGAAAAATAGTAGAACTAAGAAGTAGGGACAAAGGAAATACTATTTAAATTTTAAAATAAAAACAAACATGGCAGATCTGGATAAGTAATAGCACTAAGCTGTTTTTTAAATAAATTCTAATATCCTTTTGTGGGATACAGACTGTGCTTTTTAACTATAGAGAAAAAAGTCACGCACATTTTGACTTTGACTGAATAAAAGAGATTAGTTGAATTTTTTCTTATGCTTTTAATTCTTTATAATGTAACTCATGTTGTATCTGGAAAAATACATAAATGTACAATGGGCTGCAGTCCATAGGGTAGCACAGAGTTGTACATGACTGAAGTGACTTAGCATGGGTGCATAATTGGATGAAAATGAAAATTTTCAGTTCAACAATTTATGGATATAAAGAAGAATGAGGCAGTAATTCCAAATACCATAATTTTTCTTTCTACCAATGAAATACATTTATATTATCAGTGTTGTTTAAAATTTTAAAAACTGTGCTTGGCCAAATTTTACTTTTAATATTAGAACTATTTATAATATAAATAGCTGTTTCTGTTAATTTCTAAATTGTTCTATTTAATCTTTTTATTCATTTTGCCTGTTGAAAAATGAAAGAGGAGGAATAATGATAAACATAAGCATTTAGCTAATTTACAATTGTTCAGTATGCAGAAATTTGGTTTTTAAAGTTTTCAGTGACTTGAGCTTATCTTTCAGTTTCTTTATTAAAAATTTCATTGTATTTTATTTAGCACTTCAATCTCTAATTTTTTTAGCAATTTAAAAGTGATGACTTACATAATCTACAGTCATTTTTATTGGAGTCAAGACATTTATATTACTACATAATTGAATTCATTATAACAGTATGCTTTAAACAATGAGTTTTTCATGCTTCTAAGTTATTACGTACATGTGGCTTGTCTTCCTGAGTGCTCCAAGCTGAAAATTATTCTCTTCTGATTTAGGCTATAGCTATTAAACTTGTGCAGAACAGTAATGTCAGCAAGTCCTGTCATCTGAAAAAAAAAATTTCCCCAGTGTATATTGTTTTTCAAATTATGTTTTCAATAAAACTATCAATGCCTTAGTGCTAAATGTTCAAAAATTTCACTTTTAAAGATAGCCTATTACAAATACATTGTTTTTACTATAGAATACTAATTTCAAAATACAAAATCTTGGCAAGTATTTTAGATTATGTATGATTTTTATAAACTTTATAATCTCTTCATAGAGATATTCATAATTTCTTATGACTTGGAGAACTTTCTAAAGTGTTTCTTGAATATAGAGGCAAATAATACAGAACATTAGACCATGAAGGAAACTTAGAAACAATTTAGGACAAGGATAAGCAAACTATAACCCAGGGACTAAATCTGGCCGTATTCTTTTTCTGTAATCGAAATTTTATTTGGACATAGCTACTCCTTTGTAAAACCTTCCCCTGCTCAACACCCTGGGGAAGAGTATCTCTTATATAGCAGAACTGAAAGTTGAATATGGAAAGCACCAATCACCCAAGTGGGTCACTGGGAGAGACAGTACAAGGGACTACTTCATGTTTGATTCTTGGTTCTCAGATCCATATGTTCTAGCTATTTAGGGACATGTGCTGTGATGTGCTTAGTTGCTCAGTCATGTCCAGCTCTTTGCAACCCCATGGACTGTAAACCCACCAAGGTCCCCTGTCCATGGGGATTCTCCAGGCAAGAATACTAGAGTGGCTTGCCATGCCCTCCTCTAGGGGATCTTCCAACCCAGGTCTCCCGCGCTGCATGTGGAGTCTTTACCAGGGAAGCCCTTTAGAGACATGGCATCACACAATAGCCATTGACTCAAAGGATAGACCCCAAGCCCACAGAGTAAGCGTGTCATTCATAAACTAGTGCTTTTCTTGTGCCTCGAAGAAACACAAGATAAAATCCAACATTTCATCAGGCCAGCAGATTTGGGGTAATGCAATATATAGTAAAATGAGTGATATCTCATAGCCATGCACTTTTGATCACCTTTCCTTCACCGTAGTATAGGCCCTTTTATACTTTCGATCAAAAAGAAGTTATACAGAATCCTGTGACAGTAAATTCTTTGAGCTCTTGGATCGTATTGCTGGATGAGACACTTAGGAAGAAAAGGCAAATCCATAACAAAATATTTATCAATCCCAGCAATGACAATTAATTGCCCTTTCCATGAAGGAAAGGGTCAAATATTACCAATTTGCAACCAAATGACTGGTTGGTTTCCTCAAGGGACTGTGTCATACCAAGTCATCACTGTTGGTTTTTGATTATGACATTGGTCATTCAACAGAGGTAATATTAATAGCTAGATTAGCCTTCAAAGAGAAAGCCCATGCATAATCTACATCTGTAACACAATAACTATTTCTCCCGTGGGCCGGTGTAGCACCCACAGGGGGGAAGCTTATTCCATTAGACAGGTAATTCTAGCCATTGGCTATTCAATGTTTATACGGCAAGAAAACATTTGTACAAGAAGCTAAGCTGTACAGACTTTGTGACTACCTCCAATAATTCCTTTCACTATTTCTTCTCTAGACACTATTATCTCTAATCTCCCAATCCATCTTTCCAAAGCCATCAACCACACAGTCAGATCGTTTACCACTGTTCAGTATTCCATACATAGCCTTCGGTTCTGTTCAGTTGCTCAGTCATGTCCGATTCTTTGCAACCTCATGGACTGCAGCACGCCAGGCTTCACTGTCCATCACCAACTCCCAGAACTTACTCAAACGCCTGTCCATCAAGTTGGGAAGCCATTCAACCATCTCATCTTCTGTCGTTCCCTTCTCCTACCACCTTCAATCTTTCCCAGCATCAGGGTTTTTTCCAGTGAGTCAGTTCTTCACATCATGTGGCAAAGTATTGGAGTTTAAGCTTCAGCATCAGTCCTTCCAGTGAATATTCAGGACTGATTTCCTTTAGGATTGACTAGTTTGATCTCCTTGCAGTCCAAGGGACTCTCAAGAGTCTTCTCCAACACCACAGTTCAAAAGCATCAATTCTTTGGCACTCAATTTTCCTTATAGTCCAACTCTCACATCATCTCACATACTGGAAAAACCATAGCTTTAACTAGATGGACCTTTGTTGGCAAAGCAATGTCTCTGCTTTTGAATACGCTGTCTAGGTTTTTCATAGCTTTTCTTCCAAGGACCAAGTGTCTTTTAATTTCATGGCTGCAGTCAGCATCTGCAGTGATTTTGGAGCCCAAGAAAAGAAAGTCTGTCACTGTTTCTATCGTTTCCCCATCTATTTGCCATGAAGTGATGGGACTGGAAACCATGATCTTAGTTTTCTCAATGTTGAGTTTTAAGTCAACTTTTTCACTCTCTTCTTTCACTTTTATTAAGAGGCTCTTTAGTTCTTCTTTGCTTTCTGCCATAAGGGTGATGTCATCTGCATATCTGAGGTAATTGATATTTCTCCCAGAAATCTTGATTCCAGCTTGTGCTTCATCCAGTTTGGCATTTCTCATGATGTACTCTACGTATTGGAGTTTCAGCTTCAGCATCAGTCCTTCCAATGAATATTCAGGACTGATTTCCTTTAGGATTGACTAGTTTGATCTCCTTGCAGTCCAAGGGACTCTCAAGAGTCTTCTCCAACACCACAGTTCAAAAGCATCAATTCTTTGGCACTCAATTTTCCTTATAGTCCAACTCTCACATCATCTCACATACTGGAAAAACCATAGCTTTAACTAGATGGACCTTTGTTGGCAAAGAAATGTCTCTGCTTTTGAATACGCTGTCTAGGTTTTTCATAGCTTTTCTTCCAAGGACCAAGTGTCTTTTAATTTCATGGCTGCAGTCAGCATCTGCAGTGATTTTGGAGCCCAAGAAAAGAAAGTCTGTCACTGTTTCTATCGTTTCCCCATCTATTTGCCATGAAGTGATGGGACTGGAAACCATGATCTTAGTTTTCTCAATGTTGAGTTTTAAGTCAACTTTTTCACTCTCTTCTTTCACTTTTATTAAGAGGCTCTTTAGTTCTTCTTTGCTTTCTGCCATAAGGGTGATGTCATCTGCATATCTGAGGTAATTGATATTTCTCCCAGAAATCTTGATTCCAGCTTGTGCTTCATCCAGTTTGGCATTTCTCATGATGTACTCTACATAAGTTAAATACACAAGACAATATACAGCCTTGACATACTGCTTTTTTGATTTGGAACCAGTCTGTTGTTCCATGTACAGTTCTAGCTTGCTTCTTGACCTGCATACAGATTTCTCAGGAGGTAGGTCAGGTGGTCTGGTATTCCTATCTCTTTCAGAATTTTCCACATTTTGTTGTGATCCAAATAGTCAAAGGCTTTAACATAGTCAATAAAGCAGAAGTAGATGTTTTTCTGGAACTCTCTCACTTTTTCATTGATCCAACAGATGTTGCCAATTTAATCTCTGGTTCCTCTGCCTTTTCTAAATCCAGCTTGAACATCTAGAAGTTCGTGGTTCATGTACAGTTGAAGCCTGGCTTGGAGAATTCCGTGGCCAATTTGTCCACACAGTTGGTGACCAGATGCACTATTGAAAGTCCTGCCTACTGGGAGGATTTGCCCTTACTATTGTCTTTCAGGGCTGTCACTGAGATGTAGTGTGGCCTTTTCAGCTCCCAACAATTTACTACCATAGGTTTTCAAGGAACCAAGCACAGATTTTTCTCTAGTTCCATCAGCTTGTCAAACAGAACCCCCCATGAAGTCACAGGAGTGAGCTGAGAGAGGTGTCATTGCAACACAGAAGTCTAGTCCACCTGTTTCTGAAAGTTACTTTCTTAGTATTCTAAGTATATTAGGCTTCATCCCATAAGTAATGTTTCCAAATGTGTTATGAGGTAAATGGCTCAAAACCTGTTCCTTTCTTACTGCTGGAGGTGCAAAGTACAATAACATGCTCTTTATCTTGTAACATGTGTTCTGGCATGTTCCCAACAACTGGGCTCCTAAACCTTCACGTGAATCATTAGAGGATTTGTTTCCTACACTCTGTCAGACAGATGTCACAGTGTAAGTTTCCTTATCACTTGCTGCTGCTCAAGTTTCAGTAACACGCTATCATTAATAGAGTGGATTAGTGTGATGTTCTGCAGATTGTCCAAATGGTCAAGGTCCCTGTATTGTGTCAGAGAGCAGGAGAACTAACAATCTTGAGGCATAATCATGAACATGTGCTGCTATCTAACCCATGAATCTAAACTCCTTCCGATCCTCCTTTCTGAGGAGTATTGAAAAGAAAACATTTACTACTTCAGTAGTTGCATATCATGTGTCAGAAGCTTTGTTAATCTGCTCAGAAAAGATAACACATTTAACACGAAACTGCAAATGGAGCTATTAATATTACTTAATATGTTTGTGGTTAGTTGACCAACATCTGTCATGATCTAGCCTATTTCCGCAGAGCCAGAAAGACAAATTAATTGTGGAGATGATGGAAATGACGGTCTCTGTATCTTTGTCTTCCATGGTGTACTAATATCTGCCACTACACCCAGAATGCTCTATTGCATTTGATTTACAATCCTCACCAGAGGGAAAGAAGAGGTTTTAAGGACTCGTACATGGTCTTTCCTGCCATAATGCTTCTTACTGCAAAGATTTAGAAATCAGTTCAAAGATTTTGTCAGTTTACATCTGTCCAGATTCTGCGTTCAGAGACAGGGAAATAATCATAGGATAGCTCCATGGACACAGTGGATCCACCGTGAGATAGATATGAGCCAGGATTCCATTTATCTCCTGTCATCTATATATGAGCTCTAAAAAAGTCAGTCCATGATGGTATTTACAGTCCCCCGATATCCAACACCCCTCAAAAATGTGAGCATTTTTTCCAGTGCATAGCATTGCTGGTATTTGGGGGAACTTGGGGGAATATTGGGGAGTTTCTACTCAGTATATTTGTTGTGCTGTTGCAGGGTACTTCCCCAAGGGGACCCTGTTTCTCTAATTGATGGTTTTGAGTCTAGAACTAGTTCCATTCTGGAAACTGGCTGAAAGATTTTAAATTTCCATTACAGCAGCAAATAGCAAGCTTCTGTTCACCTGATCTCTTATTTAGTGTGTGTGTCTGTGTGTGTGCATGCATCCATACCAAGCTTAGAGCCCCCTCCTTGTATTTTAGCCCTTATATTTCAGTATCCTTGAGATCAATTCTCAGGCATGTGCTCTCAGTTTTTGCTATTATATAGTGTCAAGCTCCTATAGCTCTTTGTGAATTATCTCTTTCCTCTTATAAAATAAACTGAACTTCTCAAACCAGCTCAAGGTGAGACTTAACTAGTGATTGGCTTGGAAGTAGGGAAATAAAGTGAGGGAAGATCAGCTTCTGAATCATCGGCATAGACTCCAGAGAAGAAAAGCCTGTTATCCTTTAACAAAGGAGTGATACACCTCTCTTAGGGTTCAAGGGAATTTGAGAATTGTTTACCAAGTACATCCACTCCATCCACATCCTTTGGTCACATTCCTTTCTTAACAGAGCCTTATTGTAGTGTAAGGGACTGTCCAGTTTTGTGTTTCAATCTTTCTCACAAAAAAGTCTTTGGACTGATCTACAACATATTCCTCCTATTATGGAAGATAAGTGTCTAAATGCTGCCATAAATACGTTATGGCCTTCACACCTTCATCTGAGTTGAGAATGGACTCAATAGACTCTGTCATTTTCTTTCTTTAAGCACTGGTTGACACTTAATAGTAAACATTCAATTCCATAGTTCCTTTAATTACCTTTGATGCCATAGCTATTGAATGCTATGCATAAGTACCTCCTTCTATCTGTCTTTTATCCCTGTTCTTCACAAGTAAGCTAGCAACTGTGATGCTGGAGTACACCGAGGATTATGACCATTGCAATTATAACCAGCAGTGGGATTCTTCTTGCCATCTGGCTGGCAAGTTATCCAGTTCCACTAATCTGTGTATCTGCTTTTTTAATACAGAAAAACACTATCTTTGTTTATGCCCTCCCAAAAGCTGATCAGCTGATCTCTGGAAACAGTGGTAGGGAAGAGATACATGGAAAGATGTGTTAGCAAGCAAGTTATGAGTGTGGGCAACTGGGTTATACAGGGAAATTCTAGGAAGCAGTGTGGAACATGTGCCTTGGAACGATGCCATGCAAAGGATGAGGGAAGTGGGTAATTACTATAACAACCATTGTGGTTGTCAGGCGCTCCTCAAGGCTACTTCCAGAATCAGGCATGACAGAGTGGGCAGCGGCATCCGGAGAGAGTCTCAGGTAAAGATGTGTGGGTGTTGATGTTGGAAGTGTAGGAAGCCTGGATGAACGTAATATAGCCTAAATAAATAGCACCTGGTATAAGTGACTGGCCTAACATCTCAAAGTCTGTATGTAGTAGAATGGAAACAAGATCATGGGCTTTCAGATTCCTGTTGTGGTGAACCTACACTAAGCTATTTCTTTCACATTCATTTCAAAATTCCAAGAATATTGTCTAGTTTGTACTTGAGAGTGGCATATGTAAAAACGACTCCCAATCAAATTTAATGAGAAAATCTCCTCTCTGTTATCAGCTCAAGTATAAAAGAAAAATAGCTCTTGGTTTTTTTTCCCCTCTGAGCTCAGGAAATGGAGCTCGGGACAATTAGCAAGGACAATATCTTCCTGCCAGTGGCAGGAGGAGAGTGGAAAAGAGGATAAGTAGGATTTTTTCCACTAATAGAAAAGAACAAAACAAACAAAAAGAGACAGGGGAAGCTTGAGGCAGTAGGTAATAGATTCTGTAACCCAGGGATAGCCAAAATTTACTTTCTAGTTAACCAAGGAAGGAGCAGAATATACATCTTAACATACCCACTGCCTCGCAGGTTAGATTTTAGAGTCTATAAAGGCAATTTTTCCAGGTATTCCTTACTTGAAGATGAGTGTCCTCTTCATTCATTGACATTATTTCTCTTGGGAAAGAGGTCTTGGGCCACCCACTGTACACCCTTAAGGGAAGAATAGAGAGATACAGGACGGGTTCTAGGAGCAGCCATGCGTTCACTGACACATCAGCATGCTTGCAAAATCAAAGGTGCTTTTTTCTTCAGCACACCTTTGTTGTTAGGCAAGCACTTGTGTGCCTTGCAGAAGGAAATGGCA
The DNA here is from genome assembly GCA_006410675.1 of Oreotragus oreotragus. Classification (NCBI taxonomy): domain Eukaryota; kingdom Metazoa; phylum Chordata; class Mammalia; order Artiodactyla; family Bovidae; genus Oreotragus; species Oreotragus oreotragus. Next base: position 45,962 of record SJYX01000749.1, on the reverse strand, counting down.
ACCCACTTCAGTATTCTTGCCTGGAGAACTCCATGGACAGAGGAGCCTGGCAGGCTACAATCCTTGGGGTCGCAAAGAGTCGGACATGTTGAGTGACTAACACACTGTGTGCCTAACCTCTCTATCATCTTCCTATATATATCTGACAGTGAGGGGAAGTAACAAGACTGAGAGAAAGGCAGTGCAAATCTTCATAGTGGGAAGATTGGAGCACAGCAGCCAGAGAGCCTGTACATGCATTCTGAACCAATCCCAAAGCTCAAACGTAGGCAGTTTACTTTCAGTTAGTAGTTTCTGCTTTATTTCATGGATTCCAATGCATTACATATACTTTTACTCCAACTTGCTATTGATATATATTTAGTTTACTCATCAGTATTACGGTTGAAACTTTAAAGGCATTCATATTTAAGTAACTAATATGTTTGAAGTGCTAATGTTGTTAAACCACTATCTTTTGATAATGTTTTAAAAATCTAAATGCTACTGTTTTCTTCTAATTTATTTTATATTTCTTTAGCCAAAATAAATCCTGTAAGTTTTCTTAGAGGATTTATTAATGATGCAACAGCTCTAGAATTTTTGTTGCCTGCAAATTCTATCCTACATTCAAATCTGAATCTCTGAGGAAGGACCTGATGCAACTTGCTTTTTAGAGGATCCAGAGTCTTTAATTCTTAATTAGTAATTATTTTAAAAAAAAGTTGCTGTATGCATATACTCAGTAGCTCAGTCATGTTTGACCCTTTGTGACTCCATGGACTGTATCCTGCTAGGCTCCTCTGTCCTTGGGATTTTCCACGCAAGAATACTGGAGTGGTTGCCATTTCCTCCTCCAGGGGATCTTCCTGGTCCAAGAATCGAGCTTGTGTCTTTTGTGTCTCTTGCATTGGCAGGTGGATTCTTTACCACTGAGCCCAATGAGTAGTTAACTTAAAAATAACAGGTATGTAGGTTATTACTCTCCAATAAGAAGTATAATTATTGAGAGGTGTGGAGCCTTGGGTTATTCATTATTGTGCTGTGTCCCAGTACACTTTACATTCATGATAAACTAAATTGTAATCAGGTGCCTTGAGGATGGTGGAAGCTTGCAAGTCAGGGAAACTGGTTAGATGTCCTTCATAGCTGACATTTACATACTTGATTGCCCAATGTATCCATCTTCTATGGTTCATCTTTTTAAAAAACCTTTTTATTTTGTATTTTGGTGTACCCAACTAATGGATAATGTTGTAATAGTTTCAGGTGAAGAGGGAAGGAACTCAGTATGGCTCATCATTTTATTTATCCCATTTAAAAAATCACCACCTATTTAGAATTAATATTTTTACTACAGTATGTGAAATTTATGGGAAATGTGATATATATTGGATAAAGACTAGCATTTTAAGAACTCTTATAAACTGAGTAAACTGTGCTCTCAACCTGGAATACCCTCTCCATCTTTTCCACTAACCATCCCATCTGCCTTCCCAGCATGGACACTGAGGTGAGTAAGCTGGGGCAAATGGCCAGGTTGAGGATTAAGGCTGCTACATGGGATGGATTTAGGATGAAAAAGCATATGTTTAAGATTTTATAATTAGAAGTGCACACTCTTTTGAGTCATTACTTATTTGTTCTTTAGCTAGCTAGCTACTTATATGGAAGGATGATAGATAGGTACGTAGATAGGTAGATAAATATATAATCATTCTTTGCCTATTCAAAAAAAGTGTTATTGTTCCAAATAAATAGCACATTTCTTAAGTACATGGGAAGTTCTCAGACTTCTTCATAATCCTCTGAATACCTAGCACAATGACATTTGCCAAGATGATTCTCAAGTAATATGTGATTAATATAATGAATAGAGGACTTCCCTGGTGGCTCAGATGGTAAAGAATCCAGCTGCAATGCAGAAGACGTGGGTTCGATCCCTGGATTGGGAAGATCCCCTGGAAGAGGGCATGGTAACCCACTTCTAAGCAACTATGCACACACACAGCACATAGTGAATAGTGGAGCAGGAGGGGTAATGTGATGGCTAGCCCCTAAACTCTGAAATACCTCAGTAGCAATCCAGGTAACTTTCTAAATGAAAGTCAAATGGTGAAACACTAGGATGGGTAGATATTCTGCTGAGAGCACAGATTTACTTCATATTCTAAAGGATTCTTTCAAAATCAAATAATAGGAAACAGACATCTAAGGATGTAAATAACCACATACCCATTCTTGTGCTTTTCTGTTCACTAAAGAATGCCTAAATGTCTTCATTCTGTTCCTAAAACTTGTTTCCATGCATAATTCATATTATGGAGAAGAAGTATTTATTGCTATGACATTTTACAAGCAGAACCTGAAAATCATACAAGAATAAAGGGGGCAAAGTTAGTAATATGAATTGAAGTAAAAAAATTGGTGATTTTTAAAAAATTTCTAACTGAATTCTACTAAAAATATTCTTGAACATATTCTTTACATACTACTTTTTTAAAGAGGAGATGAACATTTCTTAAATATAATGATAATAGACAATATTTACTGGATATTTAACATGTCAGACACCACTCTATACATTTATGTAAGTGGAATATAAGCAAAGGTTTTTTGTTATTTTAGAAACAGGTAAAATGAAGAGATAGTTGCTCTGTTAGAAAATAAAATGTATATAATACTACCATAACAAAGAGACAATGCTATATCATAATAATAGAAAAAATAGGTTAAAAGTTGTATCTAAGTAGTATGTTGAGATTTTAATATATCATACATGTGAAGTTTGAAACTAGTATGGGAAATATAGACTATAATGTAGATGATTTGGAAATACCAGTAATCAGTGTTCAATAGAATTAATTTATGCCATATTTTATAACATATTAAATTTCAGAGGTACTAAAGATCTAAAGACTAAATACACTTACAAGAGTAATTTTAAACAAAAAACTTGAAACAACCTATCAATTCTATTAAAATGAGAATAATTAATATTTTTGAAATGAGATATGATGGTATTATATGATTATATTTATATAAATTTCTATAAGCTAAAACCAATCTAGAATGAAAGAAATAAGAACAGTAGTTGCTTGAGGTGAGGGTGGGTGATGCAGTGTTCCATGGGAAGTGATGCAAGAGATCTTTCTGGAGTGATGGAAATGTTCTAAATCTTGAGAGGAGTATCCATTTACACTAGTGCCTACATTGGTTGAAATTTGTTAAACTGTACACTTAAGATTTGGAGAAGGCAATGGCACCCCACTCTAGTACTCGTGCTTGGTAAATCCCATGGACCGAGGAGCCTGGTAGGCTGCGGTCCACGGGGTCGCTAGAGTGGGACACGACTGAGCGACTTCACTTTCACTTTTCACTTTCATGCATTGGAGAAAGAAATGGCAACCCACTCCAGTGTTCTTGCCTGGAGAATCCCAGGGACAGGGGAGCCTGGTAGGCTGCCGTCTCTGGGGTCGCACATGGACCGAGGAGTCTGGTAGGCTGCGGTCCACGGGGTCGCTAAGAGTGGGACACGACTGAATGACTTCACTTTCACTTTTCACTTTCATGCATTGGAGAAAGAAATGGCAACCCACTCCAGTGTTCTTGCCTGGAGAATCCCAGGGACAGGGGAGCCTGGTAGGCTGCCATCTCTGGGGTCGCACAGAGTCAGACACGACTGAAGCAACTTAGCAGCAGCAGCAGCACACTTAAGATTTATGTGTTTCACTGTAAGTAAATTATACTTTATTTTTTTCAAAATGTTAAAAGATTTGTAACTATATTTATACCATACTGAATTGAAAACCTGGTGCTAAAATATGAATACGATTTTTAAAAAATATTTCAGAATAGTGTGTATACTATATTTTACTTTTATAACAAAAAGTTTTGCTATATATATGGATATTTGTAGGTAGACATATTGTTATAGCCATGGGTAAAATTTTGGAATGAGAAGCATCAAGTTTTTAAATTTAAAAGACAGAGAATTTTACCTTACTTTATATTCTTCTAAATTACATAGCATGTGTGATTTCTACTTTCTTTTTTGTGTTTTCAGCATTAAGAAAATTAAAAATAAAATTCCACATTTTATATTATTATTCAGTAATACAGAGTTGTTGATGAAAATATACTCTGAATATAATATTATTGGACTATACTATGAATGTTGAATATTCTTACTTTTGAAGAGTATATATTCTAAAATGAAATCCTTATAAAAATTATGGTACAGATTACTTAAACAAAAATTAGGGCTAAAAATGTTAAATTTTGTTTTAATTACAAATAATAAATATATCAATTTTAGAAAAAATGTAAGGCACTAGTAGTATAAATTAAGTGAAGTGAAGTCGCTCAGTCGTGTCCAACTCTTTGCGACCCTGTGGACTGTAGCCTACCAGGCTTCTCAGTTCTTTGTAAATGTCATAGAAATCTATCAGATCTATAGACAATACAGCGTCCTGTTCATTTGTTGAAAAGTTAGGCAAAGAGTGCAGTCAATACACATAACCCAGGAAAGCGCTCTCCTAAATATCTGTAATATTGCTTCAAGATAGTATTATTAAAGAAAGAGCTTCTCGTCATTCAGAAATGTATACGGATAACATTTGTGAAGTCACTTCACAAAGTATGTCCAGGAATTTAAGAATTAAAAAAAAAAAAGAACAATACTTCCCACTTTTACTGGACAGATATTTATTTCCAAAGCAATGATGCATTTTCATATATCATACTGCACTGTGATCCTCATTTTTAAAAATCAAGAAATATGCCATTTTTGAAGTAACACAGGCTTTTTATAAGTAGCACAGGCTTTCCAAACATGTTTTACACAGCAGTAATTCAAAAGAATATTTTCTTTTGAAAGAACATAGGGGAGAACGTAATGAATATATTTGTCCTTCAAGTCTCGTTCAAAAACATGATTAAGGAAATTTTAAGAAAAATCTTCTGGATGTCAGAATTTAAATTATATAAATAGACGGATAATAGTTTTCCCCCATATTTAACAGAACCCTTCCTGCAGGCCCCCAGGATAGTATTTTCTTTTTTTTTTTTAGGAATTGTTCATTTCTTCTGTGCTTGTACTGTTGCAACCAGTTTCCTACTTGTTTCCTGGTCACCATTTTCCATATTCCAATTTATGCTCTAAGTAATTATGGGGTTTATAATCCAATTTAAAAAAGATTCTTTTGTTTCCCAGTGTTCTCAGAGGAAATTGGTCCATTTTTATGCTTAAAAATTCTGTTCACTCTCCTCAAAGATAAATAGCCACAATGCAAAGCCTCAAAGAGCTTACAATCCAGTATAGTCAGGTAGACACATAATCATACAATAGTGTAGTAAATACCAAGTCAGAGATATGTAGCATATACAATCACATTAGCAGATAGAGTTATTTAATTCTCTTTCAGTATGTCAAGAATCTCACAAAGGAGAAAGCTTTTCAATCTGATTCTCGAAGGCTGACTAGTAGTATATCATCTTCCAGGATATGCTAAGGAATTTCCTTTCAGAAGTCCAAAGGCAACTGGGATCCTGAAGAGTTTTTACCTTGCTTGAATATGTGGTTTATTAAGATTATCTCAGTGGTAACATAATGAAGGATTGTTTAAAGCAAGTGGCTGAGAGCATCTAGAGGGGCAGAGCAATTAGTAGACCAAACTGACAGTCCAAGCAGGAAATGATCAGGATTTGAAGCAAAGTTATGACTATAGATAAGAGAGGTTAAATACATGAGGTATGAAGGAAACTTAGTGCCCTTCAGGTGGCTAACTGAATATCATGGATTAGTGTTAAATCTGAAGTCTGAGATAAGGCTGACAACCACAGTTCTAACCTGCAGGACTGGATGGGTGGTGGTGCCATTTAAAATATATTGTAGAGAGGAAAGAGCAGGTTTGGGGTTACTAACTTCAGTCTGGAGTTACAGAGGTTGAGGTCACTGGGGGCATCTACATAAGGAACACAGGTAGGAAGTGCTATAAGTTGGAACCTTGAGGAGGGGCAGGGAATGTAGATTTATGCTGCCAGCGTATAGGTGACAGTAGAATTTGGGGACATGTAGACTAAAATGTCTTGAGAGTCCCTTGGACTGCAAGGAGATCCAAGGCTGATCTCCTGGGACTTCTTTGGAGGGAATGATGCTGAAGCTGAAACTCCAATACTTTGGCCACCTCAAGCGAAGAGTTGACTCATTGGAAAAGACTCTGATGCTGGGAGGGATTGGGGGCGGGAGGAGAAGGGGACGACAGAGGATGAGATGGCTAGATGGCATCACCAACTCAATGGACATGAGTCTGAGTGAACTCAGGGAGATGGTGATGGACAGGGAGGCCTGGCGTGCTGCGATTCATGGGGTCGCAAAGAGTAGGACACGACTGAGCGACTGAACTGAACTGAACTGAACTGAGACTAAAATGAGAAGAGAAGCAAGTATATAATGCTGAGCAACATTAACATTTAAGCTGAATGATGAGAACAGAACTAGTAAGAGGCTATAAAGTAGGACCACATGAAGCAAAACGAGAAGTCAAGGAGTGTCACAGGGGCCATGGGAATACAGGATTTCAAAGAGGACAGCATGACAAAGGTCAAGGGGGCCAGGAGACTGGACTGTCTATTCTTTATATGTGAAGTAGAAATGCATCTGCCATTAGTTCTTCCATATTTTAAAATTAAACCAAAGTTGAACTCACTCCACCCTTGTTTCTCTCATTATAACCCTGGTTAGTGTTGGCTAGACAACAGTCTTAAGCTTTCAAGAAATAAGTAAATATTCAGTTGAACTCTATTAACTGTGGACTTTAAACTAATCTTTCCACCTAGGGATTTAGAGATTATAAAACTCTTTATTTTGTTTTGAATGTTGCATCTGCTGGATACTCACTTTGTTTTGTTTTTTGTTTGTTTGTTTGTTTGTTTTAAACACAAACATTACCCATAGGATGCACACAAATATGCAAGTACATACATATTCTATATGCTTTTTTCCTCTAGAGTTTTATCATTAATGTAGATTAAAAGTAGCAATAGACTCAAAGGTGAAGGGGAGAATTTTAGAATTAAGTACATTTGCTTTTAATAGACAAAAGGCAATAATAAATTTCAGGTCTGGAAATCCAGTAAAATAAACTGAACAAAGTTTTACATTTGAAAAAGTAAGGACATTTGAAAATGTCCTTATTGTTAAAGGTTAAAATGGCCCCTCTTGAAATCTGCTTTCTCTTGAACCTAGAAATGAAAACTAAAGAATAGTTTGTGATTAGAAAAGACGTAGAAATGCTAAAACACAGGGAGTAATGGCTATCTCTATTCTAAATATTTATACCCATGTTCATTTCATTTGTTCTGGCTGTTAACGTTACCATTGCTCTTTTTCCTCTGCATCCTTCTATATGAAGCTGGCACTATGCCCCAGTGACTTGAGGGACTCTGAAAAGTAACTGCCTAAGATATCTTTCTTTTGTGTTCTGCTTATTTTTTCCAAATCCCAATTACTGGAGACTTCAGAAGGTATCTTTTTAAATAAACAAAATTTTTGCCAAGAAAGAGAAAGAAGTATTTCAGGCTTTAGCCTTTGTTCTTTTTCCTAATATCTAAGCAGACAGAGAACACAGAAAACAAGGGTAATAGAATAGAAAAATATTGGTATTGTAATGGTAGCAGGAGAGGAATAAAGTAGCAGAGTCAGAGAAGGAAGCAAGCATAGCGGTCTTGGGGAATTACCTAGGAAAATAATGTCCTTGGAAGTTACATAGATCGCAGGAACCCTAAGGAGTTACAAACAACCAGAAGCGGTAACAGGAGGAAATTGTGCTATAACAAAGACCATGAATCCAGGAACAGAAGCTGGAGTTCCAGTCCTCACTGTCCCTAATGACAGACTTCTCTGAACTAATTTGTTTCATTGACAAAGGAAAGATCTTAAGCCCAATTAATGTAAAAACATCCTTCAACATATGAAATTCTGAAATGATGATGTTTTAACTCTTGATGTAGCATCCAGTTCTAATGCATGCATGCATGCTAAGTCGCTTCAGTCATGTCCTACTCTGTGCGACTCCATAGACGTCAGCCCACCAGGCTCCGCTGTCCACAGGATTCTCTAGGCAAGAATACTGGAGTGGGTTGTCATTTCTTTCTCCAGTTCTAATAATCAACTGTTTAAGCCAGAATGAGGTTGGGAGAGTGGTGAAGTAGTAAAGCCAGAAAGGAAAGCAAGCATCAAGGTTCATAGCAGTGCTAGAAGCAAAATGTAGCAACTCCTTGTAGATAACAGGTCTCGCACTGCATCAGTGCTTTTGTTCAAGATTTCAAGTTTCCTGCAAGCTAGATATACTTACTCTCTCTGTCTCTTACATGCAGAAACTGATACTACAGGTAGCTTTTATCAACTTGTTGGCCATGAAGTAATTCTGAGTAGATTTGTCAGAATCTACTATGCCTCATATCTAGGCAGGNAACAGGTCTCGCACTGCATCAGTGCTTTTGTTCAAGATTTCAAGTTTCCTGCAAGCTAGATATACTTACTCTCTCTGTCTCTTACATGCAGAAACTGATACTACAGGTAGCTTTTATCAACTTGTTGGCCATGAAGTAATTCTGAGTAGATTTGTCAGAATCTACTATGCCTCATATCTAGGCAGGAAGTATTGAATGATAGTGTCCTAAATAAAAGGGATGTTTAATTAAAATGCTAGTATTCAAAATTTAGATAGTGTGATTGTTGACAGGCAAAGAACATTGTTTACAGTATTTTTAGCACTTCAGGACATAGCTATAACACTGTGGTTTGCAAATCATATTTGCACTGTGTATAGTTACTCTTGATAGCTTTCTGATTTCAGGAAAATAATAAACTCTTTTGCTTCAGTTCTGAAAACTCATATAGTTCTTATAAAGTATGCACATACAAGGACTGGCACATCAGAAGTTCTCAGCAATTCATTAACGGCCATAAATTTATTACTTCAAACTTTCTATTGGAGAGCAAACAAAATAAAAAATCTTAATTCCACATTTAATCAAACTAAATTGTGTTATTAAAATTATTAAATATTAAAAATGTCTTTCATTGTTTTAAGTATCAAGAATTTGATTTTCTTGTGCTTTTTAACTTCTAATACAGATTATAAGTTTGTTCTACTTTTGCACTAAGATTTCTAATTTCTAAACTGGAAAAATAATTCACTAAACTGAAGAAACTATTTTGTCCCAGACTTTAAAATTTAATAGTATCACTTCATGTAAAAATTTTATTTGGGGAAAAAAGTCCTGAGNCATTATAAGTTTGTTCTACTTTTGCACTAAGATTTCTAATTTCTAAACTGGAAAAATAATTCACTAAACTGAAGAAACTATTTTGTCCCAGACTTTAAAATTTAATAGTATCACTTCATGTAAAAATTTTATTTGGGGAAAAAAGTCCTGAGTCAATAGAGAAAAGTATATTATATTTTCTATCTGCAGACATTCCACTCAGATTTTTAGGTTCAGTGGGAAGTAGAGAGGACACAAGTTGGTCGGCTAAGCCTTTATGCATAATTTGACCAGTTGGTTTCCTAGTAAATTTAACTTTCAGCTACAGCTATCTTTTGTAATGTTAATTTAAGAAGAAAACCTGCTTTGCCTTTTTCAGCTCAGTGGAGTTGGTTAGGGCATGAAAGTGTGCCCGCTCAGTGCATAGAAATGTTAACAAACTTCATTAATGAGTCAAATTTGCTGAACACAAAGATGGAGAAGCTCTATACAATCAGCAAAAAGAAGACTGGGAGCTGACTGTAGCTCAGATCATGAACTCCTTATTGTCAAATTCATTAAACTGAAGAAAGTAGGGAAAACCACTAGACCATTCAGGTATGACCTAAACCAAATCCCTTATGACTATACGGTGGAAGTGAGAAATAGATTTAAGGGACGAGATCTAATAGACAAAATGCCTGACAAACTATGGACAGAGGTTTGTGACATTGTACAGGAGACAGGGATCAAGACCATCCCCAAGAAAAAGAAAACTGTAGCCTGCCAGGCTCCTCTACACAAGGAAGACTACACAATGGAATCACCAGATGGTCAATACTGAAATCAGATGGATTATATTCTTTGCAGCCAAAGATGGAAGCTCTATTCAGTGAGCAAAAACAAGACTGGGAGCTGACTTTGGCTCAGATCATGAACATTTATTGCCAAATTCAGACTTAAATGGAAGAAAGTAGAGAAAACCACCAGACTATTTTGGTATGACCTAAATCAAATCCCTTATGATTATACAGTGAAAGTGACAGGCTTTATTTTTTTGGGCTCCAAAATCACTGCAGATGGTGACTGCAGCCATGAAATTAAGAGACGCTTACTCCTTGGAAGAAGTTATGACCAACCTAGACAGTATATTCAAAAGCAGAGATGTTACTTTGCTGACTAAGGTCTGTCTAGTCAAGGCTATGGTTTTCCCAGTGGTCATGTATGGATGTGAGAGTTGGACTGTGAAGAAGGCTGAGCACCGAAGAATCGATGCTTTTGAACTGTGGTGTTGGAGAAGACTCTTGAGAGTCCCTTGA
>SJYX01000749.1:16878-32391 GCA_006410675.1 Oreotragus oreotragus | reverse complement strand
AAAATAGAAGTGCTGGATAATTTTATATTTAAGTCTGATGACTTAAATATAAAATAACTATGTTTTGTATTTAGAAATATATACAAAATTAAGCATATGGTGGAGAATTAGCTACTTTTATAGCTGAAGTGCATAGTAATCAAAATTAAAAGTTCAGTGGATGGATTTAATACTGTATTACCCACAATCAAAGAGATAATGATAACAGGAAGAGAGAGAAGAAAGGGAGAGAGTAGTTTCAAAAAGTCTACATCTAAAGAATATGGAAGAAAAGCACATTCTACTCAAAGAAATTAGAAAAAATGAGGTAGGGGAAGAAGTAAAAATTAATGAAGAAATAAAATACAATGACAAGAATAAAAAAGAGAACCCTAAAGTTTTTTTTTTTTAATTTCTAGGAAAACTGATAAATCTTTGGCATATTTCTTCAGGATTACAAGAAAAAAAATTAACTTATATCATAAATAAATGTAATATTTAAAGAATTGAGAAAAAAAAGAACAAAGCCCAAAGTCAGAAGGAAAGAAATAATAAAGATTGGAGTTGAAATAAAACAGAAACCAGAAAAATAAAATTGGAAAAGATAAGTGAAACCAGGAGCTAATTTTTTTCAATATATATTTTATTGAAGTATTGACTTATTCAGTGTTTCAGGTGCACAGCAAGTTGATTCAGTTATAAAAATACACATATTATTTTTGAAATTATTTTCTTTCATAGGTTATTGTAAGATATTGACTATATTTCCCTTTGCTATACAGTAAACATTCATTGCTTGTTGCATGTCTAGTTTTTAATTATAAATATAGCATTCTATCATACTAAGTCAAACAAGTGGAGTCAAAATGTCATAACTTTTTTTGGCAAAAATTCATAATCTTTCTAAAACATACATATTATACATATTTATAGGTCTACAAAAGCTTTCTACTACACTTGATAAAGCTTGAGAAAGAATAGCGGGGTGGGAAAGAGAAGAGAGAGAGATGGAGAAATTAAAGAGCAGAAACTAAATGCAATGGGAGCACTGAATATGAAATATAAAAAATAAAACTAGGTAAAAGTAAAAGATTGTCATATAGTCCAGCTGGTTTTAAACATGACTACTCATTAGGAACATATCTGGAGCTCTGGAGAAAAAAAGCAACATCTGAGAATTTATATTTTTCAAAAAAATTTAAGATAATTCATATATGCATCTGAATTTTAAAAAGTGATTACAGGTTTTTCTATTAGGTCCTAGTTTTGGTGATATAGATTTCTGTTATTTTTCTGTTGACCAATTATGATATAATGGTATTAATTGAGTGATAGTTACATAATCCAATAGTAAAAGTTGTTTATCAGTTTTCACAATCAATAGCCAGACAGAAAATAAAAGATAATTACAATTGCAAGTCATAATGGAAACATGATTAACTTAACAATATAAAATAGTTACATGCAATTGGGGGGAGGTCAAGAAGAGTGATGTGACAAGTGGATGTGTACACCTATACATGTTATCATCCATCTAGTCAGTGTTTTTTGGTTGGTGCATTTAATCTACTTATATTTAAGGTAATTATCAATATGTATGATCCTATCACCATTTTCTCAAGTGTTTGGGGTTTACTTTCTGTAGGTCTTTTCTTTGTCTTGTGTTTCCTGTCTGGAGAAGTTCCTTTAGCATTTGTTGTAAAGTTGGTTTGGTGGTGGTGAATTCTCTTAACTTTTGCTTGTTTGGCAAGCTTTTGATTTCTCCATCAAATCTGAAGGAGAGTTTTGCTGGATAAAGTATTCTTGGTTGTAGGTTCTTCCTTTTCATCACTTTAAATATGTCATTCCCTTCTGGTTTGTAGAGTTTCTGTTGAGAAATCATCTGACAGTCTATGGGAATTCCCTTGTATGTTATTTGTTATTTTTCCTGTGTTGCTTTCAATATTGTATCTCTGACTTTAATTTTTGTCAGTTTGATTCCTATGTGTTTTGGTGTATTCCTCCTTGAGTTTATCCTCCTGGGACTCTCTGTGCTTCCTGTTGACTATTTCCTTTCCCATGTTCAGGATGTTTTCAGCTATTATCTCCTCAGATATTTTCTCAGGTCCTTTCTCTCTCTCATCTCCTTCTGGGACCCTTAATGTGAATGTCGGTGCTTTTAATGTTGTCAGAAAAGCCTCTTAGGCTGTCTTCATTTCATTTCTTTCTTTTTTCTATATTCTGTTCTGTGTCAGTGATTTCCACCATTCTGTTCTCCAGGTCATTTATCTGTTCTTCTTCCTCACTTACTCTGCTTGATTGCTTCTAGTGTATTATTTATTTAGTTTCTTTTTTGGTTCTTGTAGATCTTTGGTAAACTTTTCTTATATCTTCTCAACTTTGCTTCCATTCTGTTCCTGGATCCTGGATCATCTTCACTATCATTATTCTGAATTCTTTTTCTGGAGGTTGCCTATCTCCACTTCATTTAGTTGTTTTTCTTGGACTTGTCCCTTCATCTGGGACTTAAATTTCTGTTTTTTCATCATGATTAACTTTCTGTGATATGGCTTTTAATTTAGCTGCTGTGAGACTGTGCTTCTTTCTTCATCTGCCTCCCCTCTGATGGACGAGGCTAAGAGGCTTGTGTTATCCTTTTGATGGGAGGGACTGGCAATGGGAAAAACTGGGTCTTGCTCTGGTGGGCCAAATTTGCCTGTTACGCCAGGTGTTTCTTGACTTCCTACTTTAGCATTCCAGTCCCCTATAATGAAAAGGACATCTTTTTTGGGTGTTAGTTCTAAAAGGTCTTGTAGGTCTTCATAAAACCGTTCAACTTCAGCTTCTTCAGCATTACTGGTTGGGGCATAGACTTGGATAACTGTGATATTGAATGGTTTGCCTTGGAAGCGAATAGAGATCATATTGTCGTTTTTGAGACTGCATCCAAGTACTGCATTTCGGACTCTTTTGTTGACCATGATGGCTACTCCATTTCTTCTGAGGGATTCCTGCCTGCAGTAGTAGATATAATGGTCATCTGAGTTAAATTCACCCATACCAGTCCATTTTAGTTCGCTGATTCCTAGAATGTCGACGTTCACCCTTGCCATCTCTTGTTTGACCACTTCCAATTTGCCTTGATTCATGGACCTGACATTCCAGGTTCCTATGCAATATTGTTCTTTACAGCATCAGATCTTGCTTCTATCACCAGTCACATGCACAACTGGGTATTGTTTTTGCTTTGGCTCCATCCCTTCATTCTTTCTGGAGTTATTTCTCCACTGATCTCCAGTAGCATATTGGGCACCTACTGACCTGGGGAGTTTTTCTTTTGGTATCCTATCATTTTGCCTTTTCATACTGTTTATGAGGTTCTCGAGGCAAGAATACTGAAGTGGCTTGCCATTCCCTTCTCCAGTGGACCACTGTCAGACCTCTCTACCATGACCTGCCCGTCTTGGGTTGCCCGGCAAGCATGGCTTTGTTTCATTGAGTTAAACAAGGCTGTGGTCCTAGTGTGATTAGATTGACTAGGTTTCTGTAAGTATGGTTTCAGTGTGTCTGCCCTCTGATGCCCTCTTGCAACACCTACCATCTTACTTGGGTTTCTCTTACCTTGGGTGTGGGGTATCTCTTCACGGCTGCTCCAGCAAAGCACAGCCGCTGCTCCTTACCTTGGACGAGGGGTATCTCCTTACCGCCGCCGTTCCTGTCCTTCAACGTGGGCTAGCTCCTCTAGGCCCTCCTGCGTCTATACAGCCACAGCTCCTCGGGTTGTTCCTCCCAGCCACCAGCCCTGGCCTCGGGTGTGGGTGGCTCCTCAGGGTCACTGCCCCTGGCCTTGGGCGCGAGGTGGCTTTTCCCGGCCGCCCCTGACCTTGGACTCGGGGTGTCTCCTTGCAGCTGCCGTCCCTGACCTCGGACGCAGGGTAGCTCCTCTTGGCCGTTGCTGCACCGTTGCAGCCTGGCACTCAAGGCCGCTGCCCCTGACCTCAGACACGGGGTAGCTCCTCTCGGCTGCACTTAGTGCGCCAGCCAGCTTTTGCAGCCACCTGCGCTTAGTGCCCAAACACTCTCTTCCAACAACACAAGAGAAGACTCTGCACATGAACATCACCAGATGGTCAACACCAAAATCAGATTTTTTTTTTTTTTTTTTTGCAGACAGTTACCCTGTTTAGGTGTAGTGTACAATTTCAGATAAGATTAGATCTGCAGCTCCCCTCTGAGCTCAGCTGACACCACCTCAGCAAAAGTGAAACGCTGATTTCCACTGCTTTGCCTGTTCTTTTTCCTGGTGGGTAGGAGAGGAAATCATCTCTCTATTGACTCCTGTTGATGCTGGGGAGAGGGGGAGAAAAGTTTTAAACTATTAGGGCCTTGTTGCTGCCTTGTGAGGGTATAAGTTTTGTTTCCACTGGTGTGGTCCTACTGACCCTTGGGGATAGAGAGGGAAAATTGGGTGCTGGCTAATAGTGCCTACACTACTTTTTCTGCTTTGTTGCTGCTGAGGGTAGAGTAGAAGGATACCTCTCTGCTGGGTCCCATTGGCAGTATTAGTTTGGGTAGATTGCAGCTAGTGCCATCATATACAACTTTGTTCTGCCTCTTTGTTGATGGTTAGGGTGGAGGTCCAGCTCCCCACTCAGCCTTGCTGACACAGTTTTTCCCTTGGTATTTGGCTGGAATAGAGACTATTACTTTTCAGCCAAAAATGGAGAAGCTCTATACAGTCAACAAAAACAAGACCGGGAGCAGACTGTGGCTCAGATCATGAAATCCTTATTACCAAATTCAGACTCAAATTGAAGAAAGTAGGGAAAACTGCTAGACCATTCAGGTATGACCTAAATCAAATCCCTTATGATTATACAGTGGAAGTGAGAAATAGATTTAAGGGCCTAGATCTGATAGATAGAGTGCCTGATGAACTCTGGAATGAGGTTTGTGACATTGTATAGGAGACAGGGATCAAGTCCATCCCCATGGAAAAGAAATGCAAAAAAGCAAAATGGCTGTCTGGGGAGGCCTTACAAATAGCTATGAAAAGAAGAGAGGTGAAAAGCAAAGGAGAAGAGGAAAGATATAAGCATCTGAATGTAGAGTTCCAAAGAATCGCAAGAAGAGATAAGAAAGCCTTCTTCAGCGATCAATGCAAAGAGACAGAGGAAAAGAACAGAATGGGAAAGACTAGAGATCTCTTCAAGAAAATGACAGATACCAAGGGAGCATTTCATGCAAAGATGGGCTCGATAAAGGACAGAAATGGTATGGACCTAACAGAAGCAGAAGATATTAAGAAGAGGTGGCAAGAATACACAGAAGAACTATACAAAAAAGATCTTCATGACACAGATAATCATGATGATGTGATCACTCATCTAGAGCCAGACATCTTGGAATGTGAAGTCAAGTGGGCCTTAGAAAGCATCACTAAGAACAAAGCTAGTGGAGGTGATGGAATTCGATTGAGCTGTTTCAAATCCTGAAAGATGATGCTGTGAAAGTGCTGCACTCAATATGCCAGCAAATTTGGAAAACTCAGCAGTGGCCACAGGACTGGAAAAGGTCAGTTTTCATTCCAATTCCAAAGAAAGGCAATGCCAAAGAATGCTCAAACTACCGCACAATTGCACTCATCTCACACGCTAGTAAAGTAATGCTCAAAATTCTCCAAGCCAGGCTTCAGCAATATGTGAACCGTGAACTCCCTGATGTTCAAGCTGGTTTTAGAACAGGCAGAGGAACCAGAGATCAAATTGCCAACATCCGCTGGATCATGGAAAAAGCAAGAGAGTTCCAGAAAAACATCTATTTCTGCTTTATTGACTATGCCAAAGCCTTTGACTGTGTGGATCACAATAAACTGTGGAAAATTCTGAAAGAGATGGGAATACCAGACCACCTAACCTGCCTCTTGAGAAATCTGTATGCAGGTCAGGAAGCAACAGTTAGAACTGGACATGGAACAACAGACTGGTTCCAAATAGGAAAAGGAGTACGTCAAGGCTGTATATTGTCTCCCTGCTTATTTAACTTATATGCAGAGTACATCATGAGAAACGCTGGACTGGAAGAAACACAAGCTGGAATCAAGATTGCCGGGAGAAATATCAATAACCTCAGATATGCTGATGACACCACCCTTATGGCAGAAAGTGAGGAGGAGCTAAAAAGCCTCTTGATGAAAGTGAAGGAGGAGAGCGAAAAAGTTGGCTTAAAGCTCAACATTCAGAAAACGAAGATCATGGCATCCGGTCCCATCACTTCATGGGAAATAGATGGGGAAACAGTGGAAACAGTGTCAGACTTTATTTTTTGGGGCTCCAAAATCACTGCAGATGGTGACTGCAGCCATGAAATTAAAAGACGCTTACTCCTTGGAAGAAAAGTTATGACCAACCTGGATAGTATATTCAAAAGCAGAGACATTACTTTGCCGACTAAGGTCCGCCTAGTCAAGGCTATGGTTTTTCCTGTGGTCATGTATGGATGTGAAAGTTGGACTGTGAAGAAAGCTGAGCGCCGAAGAATCGATGCTTTTGAACTGTGGTGTTGGAGAAGACTCTTGAGAGTCCCTTGGACTGCAAGGAGATCCAACCAGTCCATTCTGAAGGAGATCAACCCTGGGATTTTTTTGGAAGGGATGATGCTAAAGCTGAAACTCCAGTATTTTGGCCACCTCATGGAAGAGTTGACTCATTGGAAAAGACTCTGATGCTGGGAGGGATTGGGGGCGGGAAGAGAAGGGGACGACCGAGGATGAGATGGCTGGATGGCATCATGGACTCGATGGACGTGAGTCTGAGTGAACTCTGGGAGATGGTGATGGACAGGGAGGCCTGGCGTGCTGCGATTCATGGGGTCGCAAAGAGTCGGACATGATTGAGAGACTGAACTGAACTGACTGCTCTGGTGGGCAGGGCCCTGATCATTAAAGCTTTAATCCAATTATCTGCTGATGGGTGGGATTGCACTCCCTCCCTGCTAGTTGTCTGGCCTGAGGCAACCCAGCCCTCGGGTCTGTAGCTCCACAGTAGGGTTAATGAGGAATTCCTGGAAGGTTTACACCAAGGGGGACCTTCCAGTGCTCCTGTCCCTTGGTGAGCCTCTGCCTACCAAGTTTCCACAGGAGGCCCTTTTGTCACTTCAGTCGTGTCCAACTCTGTGCGACCCCATAGGTGGGAGCCCACCAGGCTTCCCCTGCCTTGGATTCTCCAGGCAAGAACACTGGAGTGGGTTGCCATTTCCTTCTCCAATGCATTAAAGTGAAAAATCAAATTGAATTCGCTCAGTCATGTCCAACCCTCAGGGACCCCATGGACTGCAGCCTTCCAGTCTCCTCCATCCATGGGATTTTCCAGGCAAGAGTACTGGAGTGGGGTGCCATTGCCTTCTCCACCTTTGACACTAGCAGGTAGTTTTGGTTTAGTCTCCTGTTGGGTCACTGTGAAACCCCAGAGCTAATTTTTTGAAGAGAAACAAAAAGGTAAGCCTTAACTAGACTCAAGAAGAAGAAAGGAAGGGACTCAAATAAACAAAGTAAGACATGAAAGAGGAGAAATAACAAAGGATACCACAGAAACACCAAAAAAATTCATAAGAGAATAATACAGGCATTTATATGGCAGCAAATTAGATAACCTAGAAGAAATGGGTATACTTCTAGAAATATGCAATTTTTCAAGTTTGAATCAGGAAGAAATAGAGAAGCTGAACAAGCTTGTCTCTAATTTTTTGAAGAGAAACAAAAAGGTAAGCCTTAACTAGACTCAAGAAGAAGAAAGGAAGGGACTCAAATAAACAAAGTAAGACATGAAAGAGGAGAAATAACAAAGGATACCACAGAAACACCAAAAAAATTCATAAGAGAATAATACAGGCATTTATATGGCAGCAAATTAGATAACCTAGAAGAAATGGGTATACTTCTAGAAATATGCAATTTTTCAAGTTTGAATCAGGAAGAAATAGAGAAGCTGAACAAGCTTGTCACAAGTAGTGACATTACATTTTTAATAAAAAAAATCTCCCAGCAAACAGAAGTCCAGGACCAGGCAACTTCACAGGGGGAATTCTACCAAACATAATAAAAGAGCTAATACCTATTCTTCTCAAGATATTCCAGAAAACTGAGGAGGGGACATTTCCAAATTCCTTCTACCAGGCCACCATGACATTGATACCAAAACCAGACAAAGGCACTACCACAAAATAGTTTTCCTTTTTTTTTTTAAGTCAACTGATTGTAAATGTTAACCATATCTACAAAATACCATCATAAGAACCATGAAATTACTGTTTGATTAAATTTCTGGGACAATATTCTAATTAAATTGACACTTAAAAGTAACCATTGCAGTGAAGCTGTTCATAGAGTAGGCATTATCATTCTCACAAATGAGAAAACATGAGAATCATTGATTTTATATAAGATCTTTATTTTCATTAAATTTGTTTTTGGCAGGGCTAAGATTTTCATTCTAGGAATCTCTTAAATTCAGTCTTAACCAGTGTATTATAAAACCAAGAACACAAAAAATATTTTTTAAAATATTTTAAGCAAATTAGTATTCTGACTTACATTTGTCTCCCTTTTCCCACCTGTGTGAGAGATTGAATAACAAATAGTTGGACATAGAATTCCACTATGAAGAACTTACTCTGCTGATCATCAAGCAGGTAGAGAAAATGATTCTGGATGAAAAGACAAAGGTTGTCTCGTAAACATTTTAAGTTCAATTATCTTGCCTTTCCCTTGGTAATTGAAATCACTGGTCTAGTGCTATTAACATTTTTTTTCCCTTTAAAGTATGGAATATACATATTTGATCACAATTTTTCTTTAATTCTTAATTTTTAGTGCTGATTGCATTTTAAGCTATTAAATGTCAAGTCATTTGAGACATAATGAGATGACAAAAAGTATTTTTCCTTTATTTGTAAAAAGGTGTTTGCCTTTATTTGTGAAAAGATTTGAAGAGCATATTTTTCATATTCTTTTCCACAAAGTAAACAGCTCCTGATTTATTTCAGTTTTTCAAATAAAATACTGCATTATCATATTGGAGGTAGTCAGGTCACTCATGGAATGCTTCTGCAAAGTTTTATTCTTAGCATCAAAGAGGAAACTAGTAAAAGGTTGTGCTTGTCAGTGATGTTCATATTGAAGTTGTCTCAATTATAAACATTCCACCTTAAAAGTTTTCATATTCACTGAACTGCTCAGTTACATTATTTCCCTATCAACCTGTCAAGTTCATATTAACTTGAATCATGCATTTTCCGCCAATTCATTGGTAATCCTTCTCAAACATGAATTAAAAATAAAAATAACTTATTTTAAATGTTTTAAATGACAAGGTGTACTGTGTAAGCTATATGTTGCTTGAAGGATGATTGAATTTTTCTTGATAGTATTATGAAACAGTTTAATTGTGATGTGGATAAATTAATAACATTACATAAAAATCCAATAATATTTTCAATCTTCTTCTAAAATATATTATTAAACAAATGTTATGCTCCTACATTATTTATCGTAATATACACATTACATAGATAAAGTTGAGGATTAGGGAAAAAGTCCCATTTCATCCAGGTACATCATTTCCTCCTGATTTATCTTCAGTGTTAGAAAATAGAAATTAAAAAAAAAAAAAGCTAGGAAAACTATAAAAATAACTAAGACAATTTAGTAACTCCAGCATCCTAAACTTAAAGTTCAATTAAACTTCCTTATATAATAAGATCAATTTTGTATGCATTAACATGGTTTCAAATATATGACAAAATTGACAGAAATAAAAGGATTATTAGGTAAATTAAGAATCATATTTAGAAGTTTTTTGTTGCTTTTGTTTGTTTAATTGATTTGGTCATGCTGTACAAATATGGGGCACACGAAATCTTATTTCCCAGAGGAGGGATGGAACCTATGCTCTCTGCAGTGGAAGCACAGAATCTTAGCTACCGGAATACCAGGAAAGTCTCTATTTGGAAGCTTAAAGGAAACTTCTATTAGCAACTGATAGGCATCGAACAAATATATATATATATATATATATATATATATATAAAACAGAACAACATGAAAAACAAACTTGAACAAAGGTGGTATGAGCTGATGCATATAAAGCACATCAACTCTCACCTCCACAATGAAAAGAATTTTCAAGTGTACTTGAGCTATTTACCAAAATGGATCATGAACTGATTAATAAAAGCATGGCTCCACAAATTTCAAAGCCAGACTAAAATTTGAAAAAAAAAAAAAGTTTTTACAACAGTTTGATTAAGCTAGAATAAAATAATAGAAAAGTCACTAAGCAAGCAAGCAGTACATTTCTAAACAACTCATAGGTTAAACGAAAAAATCTGCAGATATTTCAAAATGAAAATGGAAATATGAAAAATATTAATAACCATTGTAAAGGAGCTTTCGTTTTTCTTAATAATCTAGAAAAAAGACATTAAACAAAATACAAGTAGAAGGGAGGAAATAATTGAGGCAAAATCAGAAATAAAAATTTAAATATATACAAAGAGATCAGCAAACCAAAGATTAAATTCTTTGAAAATCAAGAATGTTAGACTTCTTGGATATCTTGTGAATAAAAGAAAGGAGTATAAATTTCCAGTACTGGAAACAAAAGCTATGATTACCACTATGGATATTTTAATATTAAAAATAATGAAATTTATACAGCTTGCACAAGTCTAAGAAAATAAATTTAAACATTTGGATGAATGAGTATATTTGTTGAAAAACATAATGACAAATGAAAAAAAGAGCAAAAACTGTGTGGTCCTCTAGTTATTAAATTTAAAATGTAAATAAAAACTTTTCTATACAGAGGAGTATGTTCAGTGGTAAATTATTTGAAATGATTAATAATGTCAACAATTTTCATGAAACCTTGCAGAGAGTCAAAACCAGCTTACAAAGAACTGCTTTCTAACTCATTTTTATGAATTCAGTAAACTGTCCTGAAGCCAAAAAACAATAACATTAAAAAAATAAAAATAAAGGCCAGTCATTCAATAAATAATATGAGAGAAACAGGTCACAGACCAAATAAATTTGTTGTAACTATTCTCACAGAAGAACATACTAAATTTTCCATTGTAATGAGTTTGAATTTTATTTTAGTCCTGGGGAAATTAATTTACATTTCTTGTATTATGGATACTGAAAGACTTTTTGTCTTTTATCAAGATTTTTATTTAGATAATAATTACATCTATTGAATAATCTTGTTTTTCAGCACATATTTTTACTGCTTGAACCTGTCCAAACTTCTTCATCATGCTTTAGCTTTTTGTTTGCTTCCAATTGTCAAAATTGTATTGATACAGTTAAACTCAGACTTCATTAACTATGGAGAGTCCAGTTTTCACTGATGAAAAAAATTCTTTGCTTGATCAAACTTTCAAGCTTTAGTCAGATTCCCAAACCCTCTTCTAGGCCCATCTGTGTTTTTCCTTATAAAATTCAACTGTAGCAAGAATCTTGCTCTCAGTTTAGCAAGAACCCTCATCCTCAATATCTGATTACTCTTGTTATCTGATATGGCTGTTAGTAGTTGCACTGAACATACTAGTGATAATATTTCTTTGAGATTCTAATTTTAGGTCTTTTGGGTAAATACTCAGAAGTAGAATTTTTGGACCATATTATAGTTCCATTTTTATGAGCTTCCATACTATTTTCCATAGCAACTATACTATTTTGCATTCTACCAGTAGTGTCAGTTCAGTTCAGTTCAGTCACTCAGTCGTGTCCGACTCTTTGCGACCCCATGAATCGCAGCACGCCAGGCCTCCCTGTCCATCACAACTCCCGGAGTTCCCTCAGACTCAGGTCCATCGAGTCGGTGATGCCATCCAGCCATCTCATCCTCTGTCGCCCCCTTCAGTGTACAAGAGTTCTAATCTCTCTATAACTTTGTCAACACTTGTTTTTTATATTTTGGTAACAGACATCCTATGAGGTATTGAAATGATATCTTTGTGGTTTTAATGTGCATTTCTTGATGATTGGAGATGTTGGCATCTTTTTGTATGCTTTGGCCATTTGTATGTATTCTTTAGAAATATGTCTGTTCAAGTTCTTTAGCCCATGTTTTAACTGGACTTTTTTTTTCTTTTTTTGCTTATGCAGAAAACATGTCTATAAGGCTTCTGTAAAGCTAAAGAACCTGCCTGCCAATTCAGGAGACTTAAGCAACAAGGGTTCTATTTCTGGGTTGGGAAGATCCCCTGGAAAAGGAAATGGCAACCCATTCCAGTATTTTGCCTGGAGAATCCCATGGACTGAGGAGCCTGATGGGCTACAATCCATAGGGTCGCACAGATTTGGACATGACTGAAGCAACTTAGCACAAAGGAAATAATTAACAAAAGGAAAAGGATGGGAGAAAATATCTGCAAACCATATCTCTATACATAAAGGGTTAATTTCCTTTACAGAAACTTTTTTTGGAGGAGGTAATTGGCAATCCCCTCCAGTATTCTTGCCTGGAATTCCGTGGACAGAGGAACTTGGCAGGCTACAGTCCATGGGGTTGCAAGAGTCTGACATGACTTAGCAACTAACCCATCAACCATCACAGAAAGGTCTTAGTTTGATATAGTCCCACTTACTTATTTTTGCTTTGGTTTTTGTGCTTTTCGTGTCATACCCATGAAATCACTGCCATGACCAATCTCAAGAAGATATTCCTCTGTTTTCTAGGAGCTTTGTGGATTCAGTTTTTACGTGTTCATCTTTAATCCTTTTTGAGTTTGCTTTGTGTATGGTATAAGATAAAGGTCCAATATCATTCTTTGCTTGTATATATCTAATTTTCCCAGTACTACCTGTTGAAGAGATTATTCTTTTCTTATTGTGTAGTCTTGTTGAACATCAGTTGACAATATATGTGGATTTATTTCCTAGCACTCTGTTCTGTTCCATTGGTCTGTTTGTCTGTCTTTAAGCTAAAATTGAAATATTTGGCATGGAATATAAAGATATTTGTGATTTGTTCTCTTATGTGTCAGCAAACAAGAGCAGCAACATAGTGTGTATGTGTGTCCATGTAAGACAGAAGAAAGAGAGATGTATCTCTGAAGTGTGACAATTTTATTTCAGTGTCTAGCATGGTATCCCTTTCCACCTAGCCTCATCACTATGTAACAGTAGACTGTTGATTATCATTAAGTCTCTCCCATCAGTGATCAGAAGTTTTGACTACTGTCGTGTACATTGACAGAAGTCTGTACAGATTAGTAATCCACCAGAGGTTGCCTGATATTTGAGTAACTGTGCCAAACCCAAAATTGACAATGAAAGTCTCTCTCTTTACTAAAATAAATACAGACAATAAAAACCTCCTCATTTGTCTCAGGAAGTTCCAGAGGGAGTGCACAAGAAGCTTTAGCAATCCAGTCATCACCATCTCCTAGACAAAATTTCAGTTAGTACATTATTGGTAACTGTTCATCATTTTCCAAAAGCCAATAACATTCTCTTTGCTCATTTTATTTACTTTTATGTTTTATTTATTGAAATGCAGTTATCACTTGCTGTGCTGGAAGCCCTGCTTATAAAGCTTTATAAATACTAAATTATTTAGTCTGTTTAGCTTGTATAACTTTATGTACTTATAGTTGTTATCTCTGTTTTACAGGAAAGAAATCTGAGGCACAGAGAAGTTAACTGCCTGGCCCAAGATCCCAGAGCTAGGAAGTGACAAAACAAGGATTCAACCTAGGTACTTTGACACTAGATCCCATATTATGGACGGTTTTACCTTTTGATTTCCTAACTGTCTTTTCAAACTCCCAGTAGCTTCTTAATGCTTACCATCAAGCTTCACCTTCTTTAGCATGGTCCTCAAAGCTTTTCATACATATGCTTTTACTGCTATTTAAGTCTCTTCTTTAATCACTTCATTGCCTATAGTCTATGTCATAATAATGTCTCATTTTCTTTCATATATATGTAATTTTTATTGATTGCAATGCATTGAATCAGTTACTTGCTTGAGCCATGCTAAATGTTGCTTGATATTGAATTTGAAATGTTTCAACTTATTCTTTTCTGTAGTTCTGTGTACTTTGGACTTGTACATGTCTAACTTAGGACATTATTTTTTTCTGACATTATTTATATTCATACTAACCCCTTCTTATTCCAAGAACCTGAGTTATTTTTATCATTCTGACTCACACTCCTGATTTTAACCCTATGTGTTGTTCATGGCAGGGAAGGCAATGGCACCCCACCCCAGTACTCTTGCCTGGAAAGTCCAATGGATGGGGTAGCCTGGTGGGCTGCAGTCCATGGGGTCGCTAACAGTCGGACAGACTGAGCGACTTCACTTTCACTTTTCTCTTTCATGCATTGGAGAAGGAAATGGCAACCCACTCCAGTATTCTTGCCTGGAGAATCCCAGGGATGGGGGAGCCTGGTGGACTGCCGTCTATGGGGTCACACAGAGTCGGACATGACTGAAGTGACTTAGCAGCAGCAGCAGTTGTTCATGGAGAAGGCGATGGCACCCCACTCCAGTACTCTTGCCTGGAAAATCCCATGGACAGAGGAGTCTGGTAGGCTGCAGCCCATGGGGTTGCGAAGAGTCAGACACGACTGAGCGACTTCACTTTCACTTTTCATTTTCATGCACTGGAGAAGGAAATGGCAACCCACTCCAGCGTTCTTGCCTGGAGAATCCCAGGGATGGGGGAGCCACCAGGCTGCTGGTGGGCTGCCGTCTTTGGGGTTGCACAGAATCGGACACGACTGAAGCAACTTAACAGCAGCAGCATGTGTTGTTCAAGGATAATTTCTCTTTCCAGAGCATAACATTCTCATCAAGTTTTTGCTCTTGATGTTAGCTTTGCCTGAGAATGACACAATTAGTGATATTCATTAGAGGTACAGGAAATATAATGATAAATTATAATAAAACTCTACCATCATTGAACTACAGAAATCAGAATAGTGTCATGGAGTTAATATTTGTATATTCAGTTGCTAACTATTATTCATCATCACTCAGCTATAATGACTTAATCCCTGAAATGCTCCTTATTTCCTATTAGGGAATTTTGCTTTCTTATTATCACTTTTTCATTGTTGGTTTTGAAAGTAATGTACCGTAAAAGTTTTGACTTTTGCTAAAGTGCGTTAGCTGTTAGCTGAAACTGGGTTAACGCTTATGCATGATTACTACATTGCAAGTTATCTCTTACATGGATATATACTCCATGATATAAATCAGCAACACTCAGTACTTATTAAAGCTCTAGTGCTTTTCATTACAAGGAAAACTGTGCACAAAGTATTTATTTTCAAATGTAAATTAGAAATGGTCAGCTTAAAAATGGTTTATAAATAAATGCTGATTAACAATGTATGAAACATTTTTCTACTAATAATATACTATAAAATATGCTGTTTGCAGATGTTATTTTTATGGTTTATATTTTAATTAGACCTTTTATCTTATGCTATTAGCAGCAGTGTTAGTAGCTCAGTCATGTCCAACTCTTTGCAACATC
>SJYX01000746.1:0-13059 GCA_006410675.1 Oreotragus oreotragus | reverse complement strand
TTTAGAGAGGATAATGGAGGCTTTCAGGCAGTATACACCCATGGACCCTCAGGCTGAGAAATCCCACGCAGCGTTTTGCTAGCTTTTGTTAATCAGGCAGCTCCGGATATCAGGAGAAAGTTACAGAAGGTAGAGAGGGTAGGGGAACTGTTGATGCAGGATCTGGTAAAGGTAGCTGAAAAGGTGTTTAACAATAGGGAGACTCCTGAGGAGAGGGAAGAACAGATTAGACTAGAGGAAAGGGAACATGGGGAATGGATTAGAAGGGAGGAGAGGGAATACAGGGCTGAAGAAAACCGGAGGAATCAGAAGGAGCTAGCTCGAATCCTCTTCACGGGGGCGAGAACAGGGCCTAAATCCCAGAGGGCTAGAGATACCCAGTCAGGAGGAAGGGAAAAACCAGCCAGGCCGGCCCTAAAGAGAGACCAATGCACATACTTCAAAGAGCAGGGACACTGGAAGCATGAGTGCCCCAAAAGAGACCTGAAGAGAAAGACTGTAAGAAAGGAGGAATCTCCCTCGGGGACCCGCGTCTTATATGCGGGGGAAGATAGTGATTAGGGGGGATCAAAGCCTGGCCCCCCTCTCCGAGTCCTGGGTAACTATCAATGTGGAGGAGAAACCAGTCAGCTTCATGGTGGATACGGGAGCCCAGTACTCAGTTCTCAATCAAAAATTTGGGCCAATGTCCAAAAAGACGTTTGGTCCAGGGGGCCACCGGGACAAAAAGGTATTACTGGACTACTAAATGAAAAGTGGACTTGGGGGCCCAACGGGTGTCTCATTCATTTTTGGTGATACCAGAATGTCTGGCCCCTTTTATTAGAAAGAGACCTATTGTTCAAAGTCAATGTGCAAATCCACTTTGACTCTGGAGGGATATCAGTCACGGACGAGCTTAGACAACAAATTCATGTTTTGTCTCTGGCACTGAGGGATGAATACAGACTATATTCACCAAAGCCTCCTGCAGCTGTGGATCCTGATATGCAACCATGGATCCAAAAATATCCTCTGGCCTAGGCAGAAACAGTAGGAATGAGACTGGCCAAACAAAGACCTCCCATCATTGTTGAATTAAAAGCAAATGTTACTCCTGTGAAGATAAAACAGTACCTCATGAATCAAGAGGCACAGCAAGGAATCACACCTCACATACAGCACCTCCTGGGGATAAGAATTCTCAAAAAGTGCTGGTCCCCATGGAACACTCCCCTGCTGCTGATGAAAAAGCCAGGGGGAACCAAACTGCCAATGCAGCAGCCCGTGAGGCAGCTGCTAGAGATTACAGGACCTCTGTACTGACTGTAGGATTGCCACTGCCGGGGATGGGAACACTTCCCCCAAGCCCCATATATTCCCCCTCTGATTTACGCTGGGTGCAAGATAATACCACCTGTCCTGTTGGCAAAAATGGATGGTATCGAGACCACGATGACAACCTGTTGCTCCCTGCCGACTTGGGCAAACACCTCTGCACCCATTTGCATCAAACCACCCATTTGGGAGAGAAAAAGACTGACACTTCTACAAATAGTGCAGCTGCGGTTTCCCCAGCAGAAGAAAACCATCCAAGATATGGTCCGCACCTACAAGGCCTGTCAGATGATGAGACTGGGAAAAGGACAGCACACAGGTGTAAGATATCGGGGTGGGGGGGCGGGGGGAAGGACAGGACATCATTGGGAGATAGATTTCACTGAGGTAAGGCCAGGCAAGTATGGATATCGATACCTGCTAGTTTTGGTTGATACGTTTTCCGGGTGGATAGAAACTTACCCCACTAAACAAGAGACAGCAATAGTGATGGCTAAAGAGCTCCTAGAAGAGATTATACCTAGGTTTGGCCTGCCGGCATCCATCGGCTCTGATAATGGATAAATCAGACCCTAAAAGAAACTGACAAAACTGACAATAGAGACTGGTGGGGACTGGGTGACCCTCCTTCCCTTCATGCTCTTTCGGGCACACAATACCCCCTATAAACTGGGTCTGACTCCCTTTGAAATTATATATGAAAGCCCACTCCCCATTTGTCCGGTGTTTAAAGGGAAAAATAGACCATCTCTCTCATTGCGTGCTTTTCAACAAGAGATGCTAGCTTTAAATAAAGTACATAAACATATCTGGTTACTGATAGGGGAAATCCATAAAGACCAAAACAAAGGAACGATCCTGTCCCATAATATAGGACCAGGAGATTGGGTTTGGGTTAAAAGGCATCAGTACAACGTCAATTACTACCTTTCTTGGTCCACTTATTATACTCCTAATTATCCTTACCTTTGGCCCTTGCATTTTAAACAGATTAATAACCTTTGTAGATTAACATATCAGTACAGTTCAAGTGATGATACTGGGACAACAATATCAGGCAGTATCTCAGAACAGAGAGGAAGATTACTCTCCATGATCAAAGGACAGGGGGGAATGTTGAGACCTGACAGAAGTCATGACAGGCCTCAAGGACTAAAGTGGGCCAGAGCTACAATTACGGGAAAAACTGGGTCACCACCCAGAAGGAACTGAGATCGTCCTCCCCCCGACCTTGGGGCTCAGCCAGTCAGCATATTCCCAGACTCACAGATAACATGAAAAGTCCCCTAAGCAAGCCTGCATGTGCAAAAAATTTAACCAATTAATAGATGCAAAAAAACCCTTGCAACCAATCCGCCCTTGCCAACTCCCTGTCTTTGTTCTAAACCTATAAATACTGCTGTAATTCAGGGCTCAGGGCTCTTGCCCCACTCCACTGCATTGGATGTGGTGGGAGCCCTGGCTCGAGTCAGAAATAAATTCTCTTTTTGCTTTTGCATTGCTGTGGATGTCTTGTTTTCTCAGTTTTGGGGACTTGGACTGTGGGCATAACAGTTTCCACTGTTTCTCCATCTATTTCCCATGAAGTGATGGGACCGGATGCCATGATCTTAGTTTTCTGAATGTTGACCTTTAAGCCAACTTTTTCACTCTCCTCTTTCACTTTCATCAAGAGACTTTTTAGCTCCTCTTCACTTTCTGTCTAAAGGGTAGTGTCATCTGCATATCTGAGGTTACTGATATTTCTCCTGGCAATCTTGATTCCAGCTTGTGTTTCTTCCAGTCCTTAACTATTAGCAAAGTGACTAATAAATATCAATTTAGAGGAAAGTTCCTGGAAGTGAGTGAGGACTTTATCCTGGTATGTACTTTTCTTCAAATACTGAACACGAATTCTCACAGGTGCTCGTAATCTTGTCTACTGAATGCTTGTAGCCCAGTTCTGCTCTAGGAACTGCCCTTGGCTGAGGGAAGCTCTGTTTCCCAAGTTAAAATCACTTCCTGGAGCCAGCCTGTATCTAATGACTTGATGTAGGAGTAAAAAGTCATGGCATTCTGGCCTCATTTTGAACAGGACAAGAGCCTTCCCAGCTCCAGTTTTCCATAATATCCAATTGAATTCTCTGCTGAAAGTTACTCACTGTTCAATCTATCTGCCCAGTCCTGCAGCACTAACTACTTTCTCCTTTATAAACCACTTGCATGCAAACTTTAGACCTAACATCTATTTCCTGGTATGTGTGTGGGGGTTAGTCACTGAGTCGTGTCCACATCTTTATGACCCCATGGATGGTAGGCTGCCAGGCTCCTCTCCATGGAATTCTCCAGCAAGAATACTGGAGTAGGTTGCCATTTCCTTCTCCAGACTATTTCCTGGGAATCTTATAAAGATAATTGGTGCCAATTATTGGCATAAGAAGGTAAGTTTCCATCTATGAGTTGGAAAGATCCTCTGGAAAAGGGAATGGCAATCCATTCTAGTATTCTTGCCTGGAGAATTCCTCTGAGCCAGGTGGGCTACACTGCATAGGGTCACAAAGAATTGAACATTCAGTTCAGTTCAGTCACTCAGTCGTGTCTGACTCTTTGTGACCCCACGAATCACAGCACGCCAGGCCTCCCTGTCTATCACCAACTCCCGGAGTTTACTCAAACTCATGTCCATTGAGTTGGTGATGGCACCCAGCCATCTCATCCTCTGTCATCCCCTTCTCCTCCTGCCTCCAATCCCTCCTAGCATCAGAGTCTTCCAATGAGTCAACTCTTCACATGAGGTGGCCAAAGTATTGGAGTTTCACCTTCAACATCAGTCCCTCCAATGAACACTCAGAATTGATCTCCTTTAGAATGGACTGGTTGGATATTCTTGCAGTCCAAGGGACTCTCAAGAGTCTTCTCCAACACTACAATTCAAAAGCATCAATTCCTTGGCACTCAGCTTTCTTCACAGTCCAACTCTCACATCCATACATGACCACTGGAAAAAACATAGCCTTGACTAGACAGATATTTGTTGGCAAAGTAATGTCTCTGCTTTTCAATATACTATCTAGGTTGGTCATAACTTTCGAACGTTACTAAGCAACTATTCATTTTCACTTTCATTGGCATAAGAAGGTGTTTATAATGGGATTTTCAAGCTGGATTATCCAGTGATCAGTTGTCAGTGGAAGTCTCATTCCTTTGGGAATATGGAGCCCTGGTGGATCATGGCATGTGGTTGTGGTATGAACATTCAACTTTTACTGGTGCTGAACTGCAGTGCAATAGCAGTGAAAGGTAATGTGCTGGTTGCATGATAGGTTTAGAAGATGTAGTGATTGTATGAAATAGGATTGTTATTGCTGAGAATCATCAATGTATTGATGAAAGATAGCCAAAGGCTCAAGGTAAATAACTCCTACATAAAAGGCAAAGAATGCATGTGGCTTTTAAGACTCCTAAAGCATTTTGATCCTTCCTTATAGAAGTTAACATTTTCTGCCTTAGGGTTTAGGTCTATTTTATTTATTATTAGACTTTGTATGTGTGGGTAGTTTTTCTCTTAAAGGCAGAAACTATGCTTGCCTTATTCTTAATTTTTCATGCAGTCTCATGTCCAATGTAGATTGTGACATCTTATTTGAAGTTAATATTTTTGTCACTCATCCTATGGCTCTAAGTCTGCTTAAAAATTGTCAGTTGGTGTTTGATGTATAGTTTGAGTTTTGGTTTCCTCAGCCTGGCTATCAACAACTGTCTATAATCTGGTGCCAATCTGAGTTGCCGGATTTATTTCCTGCTTCATGCAATAACAACTCAGCCAAACTTAACTGCTTGGTGTTCTTTGCACATGTTAGCTATGATTTCTTTGAATCTCATTTTGACATATCTCTTGGTCTTCCTCCTAATACACTGTAGTCAGCTGGCTCTTCCCACATTCTTCACGTTTGTCACCCATGGAATTATTCATTTTAGAGTCTGGGTGCTCATACTGTTTGGCTCTCAACAGATGGAAACAGATTTCTATCTGGGTAAGCTTGTTAACTGACTGTATGTTTCTAGGCGTGGAGATGAGTGGTAGCATGCTATGGATTAGGACATTGAGCCAGCTGTGGTTTTAGTGAGGGGCTCAGGGTCAGAAAGATAATTCTGCTGTCTTTTTAACACGAGTTTTCCTGGAAAAATATACGGTGATAACTGCACGAACAAAATTAGCATTTTGAATGAAGCTATGAGAGGCTTTTCCAAGCATTTTAGGGGGCTAATGCTGTTGTGTCACATCAATATAATGTTGGGTTTCCCTGGTGGCTCAGGTTGAAAAGAATCTGTCTGCAATGCAGGAGACCCAGGTTCAATCCCTGGGTCAGGAAGATCCCCTGGAGTAAGAAATGGCAACTCACTCCAGTATTCTTGCCTGGAGAATCCCAAGGACAGAGAGGCCTGGTAGGGTACAGTCCATTGGATTGTAAAGAGTCAGACACTACTGAGCCGCTAATACTTCACTTCACTTCATGTATACTTAGGAGACACAGTCTATAGATGATTAACAGGAGAAAGAAAAGAACCAAATGAGTTAGAGAAGAACCAAATGAATTAAATTTCAAAATTTCAAAGTGTGTTTTTTTCCAACCTTTAGCTACTGTAATTTAATTGAGAAGCTCTTATGCAGTCAACATGAAAGGGCTACTAAGATGTAATGATAAATGTTTATTGAGTTCTTTGCAATGTACTGTCTTGCCAGTTTCTATCCCTTGGGTCTGTATCGATTGGGACAAGGCCTTGTACCAAGTTTTCTATATTTACATATGCTCAGAAAATCTTGTAAATTTTGTTGGGAAAGCTACTTTAACATATTCAGAATGAAAGAATTTAAAATTGTGATATTAAATTTTTCATGTGAGACAGACTTCTGTAGATATAAAAAAGACAGGTGTTCCATGCACATGGATTAGAAAAACCTATTCAAGTTTACTTTTGAATTCATGAATGTTATTTGGAAGGATCCCAGAATGAAAGAAGTAAAGTCTCGTGCTGTATGAATGCAAAGAGCTGAAAAAAAAATGAATTTGAAAGGGGACTACATCAATTTAACTTCAAACATCTAGGTGAAAACTAAAGAATGTTATGAATATCTAGGTAAGTCTCTCTTTTGTGATAAAATATCTAGGAACATAGAAATACTTGGCTAATTGAACATTATAGTTTTTATCAAAGTGACTAGTATCATGGTAGGATCACAAAAGTTGAGGGATAGGAGGGTTAAGGGAAATCACCTGGTTCAGCATCATTTACTCACAAACAGAGAAACTCAGATGATATTCCCAGCCTGTGGTAGAGCTGCAACTAGAGTCCAAGTCCCCCAACAGTTAAAATACCCCCAGTTGTTGCTGTGGTTTAATCGCTCAGTCATGTTCAACATTCTTCCGACCCTATGGACTTCAACCTGCCAGGTTCCTCTGTCCATGGGATTTCCCAAGCAAGAATACTGGAGTGGGTTGCTACTGCCTTCTCTAAGGGATCTTTCCAAACCAGGGAGGAACCCACATCTCCTGTATCACAGGTGGATTCTTCTATTGCTGAGGCACTAGGGTAGCCCCAAAATACCCTCAATGTCTTCTCAAGTCAGTCTCTATTGTAGTTTTAATTGAGTATTTTAAGTTAGTAAAGTATCTGTGCTGATATAGTAACAGGAAACCCTGAAGACTAGCTTATTACCTCTCAGGACACATTCATGGAAACAGGGTAGACTATGAGGCAACTTCTCAAGTAGTTAGAGGCAGGGCCAGCATAGGGGCCTGGTGCAAACTTCTTCATCCTTGTCCCTTAACTCTCTTCCTCTTGGCCTTTGCTCCATCTGTCTCTCTCTGCACACACACACTCTCTCTCTCTGTTCCTCAGAGCCACCATGCTTGAGAGTTATTCCATCTGTAGCCATGGTACCATGTGGCTCTCCTAGTCCTGCAGTTCACTACACCCACAAGCTTTCATTGCTGTAATGTACTCCAGTGCCACCAAGGACTATTCCAACAAGAATACAGGGAACCCTGGCCAGCTAGTTGTGTACTAAATGCGCATAGGTCCAATCTTATGGCAAAAATGGAAGGGACATTACTGCTTATGGAATTCACCTTTGTTTAGGGAGGAAGGATTCAAGGAAAAAAATGAATGTGGACTAGAAAGCATCTCAAAAATTATCTAATAAAACCCACTTTCTTCATTCAATAAGTATTTATGTAGGGCTTATACCACGTGACAGGTTGCAGAGGTGAATAAATGTGTCAACCCATGCCAGGACATAAAAGCAACCTGAGCGTTTGTCAATAGAGGAATGGATAAAGAAGGTGTGGTACATATATACAATGAGATATTACTCAGCCATAAAAAAGAATGAAATAATAACATTTGCAGGAACGTGGATGGACCTAGAAATTCTCATACCAAGTGAAGTCAAAGAAAGACAAATAATGTATGATATCGCTTACATGT
This sequence comes from Oreotragus oreotragus, assembly GCA_006410675.1. NCBI lineage: Eukaryota > Metazoa > Chordata > Mammalia > Artiodactyla > Bovidae > Oreotragus > Oreotragus oreotragus. The sequence continues at coordinate 5,274 of SJYX01000746.1, read as the reverse complement.
GGAATCTAAAATAGTGTACAAATGAACATATTTATAAAACAGAAGCAGAATCTTGAATGTAGAAAACAAACTTACAGTGACCAGGCTATAAGAGGGGAGGATAAATTGGGAGGTTGGTATTGACATATACATACTGCTGCTGCAATAATTCTGAAACAAATAAACATGGTAAATCAATTATACTCCAAAAACAGTTTAAAAAATAGTCAGCATACCTGGCTTCATCTAAGTTACAGCCTAACTTCAAAAACACTGAGATAGGTGCTGAGGGGGTGCATATGTCAACAGGATGTATTCTCTGATTTCTGGAAAAATGTTTATAGTTACAAGCTAGAACTCAAGTCTAGAAAACTAACAGTTGAAGAGATTCAATATTCTGTATAATTTCCCTTTTATGACGTTACTAAATCAAATCTATCCACATTTTCAAGTACCTACTGAGTAGTATTCTAGGCACTTCATGGGAAACAAAGGAAAAATAATATAGGTCCTACTGACTAGAAGATTAAACACTGTTGGGGAAATAATTTACTCAGAGAACAACTATAGAATTTAAATATGTGTAATTAAGTTTATGCTGGAAGCCAGAGATGCAAACTACACTCAGAGAAAAGACAAAATGTCTCTAAGTTAAGGTCACCAAGGAAAACCATCACAGGACATGTGAACCATTGCGAATTTGAATATGACAACCATCTTATATCCTATAATTTATGGTCTTCTCTAGTGAGCCATTAAAAAATGGTATATTTTTCTATTAGTACTAATGGAAATCCATTAATCATGAATACATGTAATCTGTAAAGTCTTGGGATGAGAAATGGGTGCCAAACATAGCAGATACAGAATTGCAAGATTGTGTGACATTCTAGTTCAGTAAGGATTCATCCCAAAGAGATTTAGTGATGGATGAAGGTGGTACTCAAAACGCAGATGATGGAAATTATTTTCACAGGTTAGTGCTGAGTTACCAGTTACAGAAGAATAAGCAAATATTTTTCCATTGAGATAGTTGATTGTGATATATGGGCATTAGGCAGTATTTGGGTAAGAATAAATAACAGCAAATAGCAACAGAGTAGCCTGGCCTGCTACAGTCCATAGGTCGCAGAGTCAGACATGACTGACGCGACTTAGCGCACACACACACAAGCAAAACGATATGCTCCCTCTTAAGCCTGCCTTCTTGGGGAGTTAGGGGCTACTAAGGTGGGTTAGTTGTAAAGAACTCACCTGCCAATGCAGAAGACAAGACGTGGATTCAGTCCTTGATTTGGGAAGATTCAGCTGGAGAAGGAAATGACAATCCACTCCAGTATTTTTGCCTGGGAAATCCCATGGACGAGGAATCTGGCAGGCTACAGTCTATGGGGTTGCAAAAGAGTCAGACACTATTGAGCAACAACAAACACTTAAATGACCCCATGCTTCTTAGGTTTCCTGATGCTCTTACCCATCATTTATGATCTAAATTATATGAAAAAATAGCCCAAAATTAGATATTATGGAACAGAAATTGTATATTAAAATAAAAATTTTCTTTAACAAAACTCTTAAGATGCCCCAGGAGTGCACTTTTTCCTTAACAAGAAACATAATAAAAAAATATATCACGTCAGATACAACATATTATTGTTGTTATTTGTATCCTTTTTGAATTTGGGTTCATATTCTTGCCATTTAATAAAGCTGGTGGCATGTAACTTCAGTTATATTTTCTTGTTAAGAATTATGAAAAAAAATTTTTTCCCTGTTCCTTAGACATTTTGTTTTTAACTAAATATCTTTGTAAGATGATTGCCTTTTAGGTAACTTTCTGGAGTTCTCAGAGTTTCCAGCAACCTTCCTTGGAGACAGAAGTGGAAAAAATGCCACTACCACAACATAAGGGGACTCCTGAGGACTAGAGAGCTTAAGGCTCGTATGATCAGAAGTCTTCCAAGGAGCATGTAGTCTGGAAATTGGGTGATGAACACTTGGCACACAGTTCCTAAACGCAGCATCTTGCTTTGGCTTCCCCTTCTCAAATGAAGCAGCCTGAAAGTATTTTTCTGATCATGAATCACTGTTCCCCCAGTGTGACTTTTATGACTAATTATCGCCTCAAAAGGAAGTCTCAGCATTCTGCACCATGGTTATGTTGCTCCCTGGCAAGCCTTGGGCAGAGCTCAGGCTGTTGGGAGTATTCTGATTGGCTGGAGCAGTGAATAAAGTCATTTGCCTCCCAGTGAGACCTTCTTCTATTAAATTCATCCATGGGGATTCTCACCTACACTGCACAGACAGACAAATACTCTTTTAAATTAACTCCCTAGCCAACAATTCAGTAAAATCATAAATTATTTATAACTATTAGCTTAAAGTAGCCTCTGTTGGTGTTTGCCGTTGCTGCTATGCCTTCAAAGAAATGTATTCTGTATTTAACCTGATGTGATTTAAGTCTTTAAAGAGGAAAAAATATTGAATTGTTTTCTGATTACATTTTTTTCTTACTTTCCACCTATTTGTTTCTATTAACCCTAGCACGGCAGCTTCCCTGGTGGCTCAGATGGTAAAGAATCTGCCTGCAGTGCAGGAGACCTGGGATTGACCCCTGGATTGGGAAAAAATCTCCTGGGGAAGGAAATGGCAACCCACTCCAGTATTCTTGCCTGGAGAATTCCGTGGACAAATGAGCCTGGCAGCCTGCAGTCCAGGGGGTTGCAGAGTCGGATGTGACTGAGTGACTAAGCACCTTAGCACATGGTGGTAGAAGTTTCTTGCTTTTTTCCTTTCAGTCCATCGTCAGAATTGTACAAATCCTGGCATCCCTCCTGGTTTCCCAGCTGGCTCAGTGGTGAAGAATCTGCTTGCAATGCAGAAGACTCAGGAGAGGAGGGTTGGATGTCTGAGTATGGAAGCACCCCTGAAAAAGGAAATGGCAACCCACTCCAGTATTCTTGCCTGGAAAATCCCACGGACAGAGGAGCCTGGGGATTACAGTCTATGGGGTCTCAAAAGAATCCAATGTGACTCAGCAACTAAACAACAACTCTCTTCCACCTACGCCTCCTACCTAGAATAACTTATCTGTGAACTTTTCTCTAACTCGTTATCTGATTTCAACTCTTTCCTTTTTCTCAAGAATATAATTTTGCAGTTTTCTCATATTCTCTGTGAACTGAAACATTGACCATCATATGACATAAATGAATATTTTGAGCCAACTAACAAAGTTATAACAAATGACACTATTGCCCCGTGTTCAACACAATTAATGCATTGGACTATGATCTTATGCTTATTTTTACACATTTATTTTTTTCATTTTATCTCAGCATAAATCTGAGCACTTCTATACATTTTATTCTTTAAAAAGAATTCAAATTAAGCAATTAATCAAATAGATTGTGAAAGAACTGTGAAGATATTCACACGATATTTTTTTGAATACTGATGAAATTCTTTAGTGAATTTTGGCTTCAGTTGAAGGTAGCTGGAAAATTAATGCTAATTAGAAATATTTGCTTATTCTCAACATTTAATCTCATATAATCAGGTCTTAAAATGTGCAAAGACAATATAAATTATATTGTATAATATAACCCAGAGGACTAAATAATATTTGTGATAAATGACTAACACAAAAATCAGACTTGCATTCTATGGTCCAGGTAAAGAAAAATTAAATCACTTTAAGAAATGGAGTATTCATTCCATTAACATGATAGACAATTGAACAATTCTGATAAAATTTAAAAATTTAAATTTCCCTGAATAAAGCTAGGTTTCAGAAACACATTTTGACAAAGTAGGAGCCAAAGGTATCGTATAAAGTAATGAAGTGAGATGTAAAGAAAACTTCACTTTATGAAATAATATTTTACCATGTTTTGACTCTGCTTTATTAGAAGCTTCCTTTTTATTCCCTTGCTATTCTTGAGAGTAACACTTGGGTGACCCTTGAGTACACGTCTTTTCAAAATTTTGTGTAATAAAATGGAAAGTACAGACTAAGTACAGTTGTTAGAAAATGAAATATGATGCTTGTCTTGAATACAAGTATTTATGCAACTGTTTGAGGTTTGAGGCTACACTAGCTTCTTTTTCATGAAAAAATACTTTTATTTCAAACAATGAGTGACATGGAACATAAGATATATTTAAAATAAAGACTAACAATAATTATTCAGACTTGGGTGTTCAAAAGGTAGTTTCTTGAAATCATCAGGAAAATGAGATTGCCACTTCAAGGACAATAACTGACAATATTTGTTGCCAAATGTTTTTATTGGACATTTCCAGTGAAAATTAGAATTTCCCCAAATTGGTATTCACGTCATGTGCTTGAGAGGCTCTTAGTCTCAAAGACTTTTCTGATGAGGTCATTGGTGATCATAACAAATGTGATGTCTTGATATTGTATAATAAAATGTGTCAACATTTTAATCACCTGTATAATTCAGTGAACAAGTATATTTCAAATGACCAATAACATCCAATAATCATGGATGTTATCCATGATTTAGTACATGGGTAAATGACTCATTTGGAACTCAGAAAAATGAATTTAATATCAGTTCAGTTCAGTCGCTTAGTTGTGTCCGACTCTTTGTGACCTCATGGACTGCAGTATGCCAGGCTTCCCTGTCCATCACCAACTCCCAGAACTGGCTCAAACTCATGTAGTAGAGTACCAAAACTACATTGATTAAATTCAGATTCCACATTGCAGTTAACCTTTATTTTTTAAATATAAATTTATTTATTTTAATTGGAGGTTAATTACTTTAAAGTATTTTAAAAACCACAACTTTGTTGTAAAAGCAAGCAAAAATACCCACAATTATCTAAAAATTGTTTAAAACACTCTTCCAGGTACGTCTGTGTGGAGGCAACAGATGGAATGCACCAGCAGATATGACAATCCTGCTGTTGTCTGTTAATCCAGACTTTAAAGAGATGTGCAAACTTGTAAAATAATTTCCCCTTTTTTTGAGATGGTTTTATGGTACTTTTAAATAAAGGTACATTATTTACATTAACCTCAAACGCATTTTATTGTTATTTAAATTGATTAATAAATAAATGTCTTTTAATTTCTCGGGTTTTATTTCTAATATGGTAGATAATAATATATATAATCCATGTAAACAAAAGTCCTTGGGATTATCAGTCTCAATGTTTTAATTATATAGTATTCCTGAAGTTGAAAAAGTACATTTTAGAGCAGATGGTCCAGTCAGATAAGTAGCATTTCTGTACTGTTAGATTACATTTAAATTAATATTTTTG
>SJYX01000744.1:0-12041 GCA_006410675.1 Oreotragus oreotragus | reverse complement strand
ATTTCTTTGGAAGGAATGATGCTAAAGCTGAAACTCCAGTACTTTGGCCACCTCATGCGAAGAGTTGACTCATTGGAAAAGACTCTGATGCTGGGAGGGATTGGGGGCGGGAGGAGAAGGGGACGACCGCGGATGAGATGGCTGGATGGCATCATGGACTCGATGGACGTGAGTCTGAGTGAACTCCGGGAGATGATGATGGACAGGGAGGCCTGGCATGCTGCGATTCATGGGGTCGCAAAGAGTCGGACACGACTGAGCGACTGAACTGAACTGAAAAAACACTTAAAAAAAAAAAAGAGCATAAAACCTCAAAAGACAAAACAAGAACTCCAGAAATTTGTTTGGTAAATATCAACCCTTAATGCAGCATTTGGAATCTCTCTTACTATTTCTGTGTCACAAAATAAAAGAACTGAGAACCTTAAAGACATTTACAGATTGTGTAGTACATCTTTCACAGGTATAGAAACCGAGGTCCAGAGAGGCTAAATAATTTCAAAGCATATACTGTTTGATAACAACAGAGCCTGAGTTAGAAACCATAGAAACCAAGATCTTTATCAGTCACATTTTTTCCCCCCTAAATAGGCTCATTTCGTGATATAATTCACGTACCATAAAATACACTCATTTAAAGTGTACATTCAGTATTTGTAGTACAACCATCAACAAAATCTAGTTTTATAATATTTTTAGAATCTGGAAAATTTCCCTTAAGCAGCTTTGCCGTAAGTCTCTTCTCCCACGCCTATTGTTGTTCAGATGCTAAGTCACGTTCAACTTTTTTTGACCCTATGGACTGCAGTACACCAGGCTTCCCTGTCCTTCACTATCTCCTAGAGTTTGCTCAAACTCGTGTCCATCAAGTCGGTGATGCCATCCAACCAACTCATCCTGTCACCCCCTTCTCCTGTTGCCCTCAATCTTTCCCAGCACCAGGGTCTTTTCCAATGAGTCAGCTCTTTGCATCAGGTGGCCAAAGTACTGGAGCTTCAGCTTCAGCACTAGTCCTTCCAGTGAATATTCAGGGCTGACTTTAGGATTGACTGGTTTGCTCCTGCTGTCCAAGGGTTAGCATTAGACAATAATCTGCTTTTTATTTTTACAGGTCTGACTTCTCTAGAAATTTCATACAAATGGAATAATATATAATCTTTTCTACTTTCTTTTACTTAGAGAAGTACCCTTGAATTTCACTCATGTTGTGTGTATCAGTTATTCATGCCATTTTTATTGACGTATAACTGACTTCCAATATTATATTAGGCTCAGGTATACAAAATAGTGACTTGGCATTTTTATACATCATGTAATGATCATCATAGTAAATCTACTTAATGTCACTACACAAAGTTATAACAATGTTATTGACTAAATTTCCTATGCTGTACAATTATTTCTTTATGACTTACTTATCTTACACCTGGAAGTTTATAACCCTTAATCCTCTTCACTTATTTTACCCATCCCCTCACTCCTCTCTACTCCGCTGCTAAGTCGTTTCAGTCGTGTCCAACTCTGTGCGACCCCATAGATGACAGCCCACCAGGCTCCGTCGTCCCTGGGATTCTCCAGGCAAGAACACTGGAGTGGGTTGCCATTTCCTTCTCCAAAGCATGAAAGTGAAAAGTGAAAGTGAAAAGTGAAAGTGAAGCCGCTCAGTCGTGTCCGACTAGTAGCGATCCCATGGACTGCAGCCCACCAGGCTCCTCCGTCCGGGGATTCTCCAGGCAGGAGGACTGGAGTGGGGTGCCATCGCCTTCTCCCTCTACTCTAGCAACCACTAGCTTATTCTTCGTATCTGAGTCTATTTGTTTTGTTAAGTCTGTTCATTTGTTACGCTTTTTAGGTTTCACATGTAAGTGAAATATAGTATTTATCTTTCCGACTTTTTTCATTTACCATAACACACTATAGGTTCATCCAACTTGTCCCAAATGGCAAGATTATAGTTTTTATGGCTTAGTAATATTCTGTGTGTGTGTGTGTGTATGCACGCATGTGTGCTCACTCGCTCAGTCATGACTGACTCTTGTGACTTCAAGGACTATGGTCTACCAGGCTCCTTTGTCCACAGAATCTTCCAGGCAAAAATACTGGGTGAGTTGCCATTTCCTATTTCAGGTTATCTTCCTGACTGAGGGATCAAACCCCCATCTCCTACATTGGCAAGTGGATTCTTCAGCACTGAGACAAGCTAGGAAGCCCCTATGTGTATGTGTATACAGTATCTACAGCTCATGCCTTCTTTATCCACTCACTTATCATCGAGCACTTATGTTGCTTCCTTACCTTGGTTGTTGTAAATAATGCTGCAATAAGCACTGGGATGCATCTCTCTTCTTATATCAGTGTTTCTGTTTCTCAAATAAATAATGAGAAGTAGAATTTCTGAGTAATATGGCAGTTTCTATTTAATTTCTGCTAATACCTGTTATCTTCTTTATAATAGCATTCTGACAGGTATAAGGCAATATCTCATTGTGGCTTTACAGTTCCCTGATGACTATGATGTTGAGCTTCATTTCATGTATCTGTTGGTCATCTGTGTCCACTTTGGAAAAATGTGTATTCTTTGCCCAGTTTTTAACTGAGTTGTTTATTGATGTTGACTTGTATCAGTTCTTTGAACATTTTGAATATTACTCCCTTATTGGATATATTATTGCTAATATCTTCTCCCATTCAGCCTTTTCATTTTATTTTTTTTTTCACTGTACAAAAGCTTTTATTTCAATGTAGTCCCATTTGTTTATTTTGCTTTTGTTGTCTTTGCCTCAGAAGGCAGAATCAAAAAATACTGCTAAGACCAATCTTAAAGAACTTACTATGCTTTCTTCTAGGACTTTTGTAATTTTAGGTCTTATATTTTAATCTTTTTTGAGTTTATTTGCACTTAGTATAAGAAAGTGATTCAGTTTGATTCTTTCAATGCTGCTGTCCAGTTTTCCCAACATCATTTATTGAAGAGACTGTCTTTTCCCCACTGTACATTCTTGACACCACTGATATAATTGACTATACATGCATAGGTTTATATCTAGTTTCTCTATTTTGCTCCGTTCATCTATATGTTTATTTCTGTGCCAGTATCCCATTGTTTTGATTACTACATTTTGTAGTATAGTTAGAAATCAGGGAGCATGATGATTGCTACTTGGTTCTTCTCTCACAAGGCTGCTTTGGCTATCCTTTATGAGTTCATACAAATTTTCAGGATTATTTGTTCTAGCTCTATGAAAAATTCCCCTAGAATTTTGGCAGGGATTGACTCTGAGACTGATGTGGATAGTAGGGAAATTTAAAAATATTAATTCTTTTAATCCATAAGCATATCTTTCCATTTGAGTCATATTTAATTTCCTTCATTAACATCTTATAACTTTTAGAGTACAGGTCTTTACCTCCTTGTTTAAACTAATTTCTAAGTATTTTATTTTTGATGGAATTGTAAATGGAAGAGCCTTCTTAGTTTCTCTGATAGTTTTTTGTTAATATATAGAAATGTAACAGATACTTGTATATTTATTGTATCTTGATAATTTACTAAATTCATTAATTCTAATACTTTATTTGGTGGAGTCTTTGGGGTTTTCTATATACAACATCATGTCATCTGTAAAATGATGACAGTTTTAACATCTTGCTTTCCAATTTGAATGCTTTTTATTTTCTCTCTCTGAAATTGTGCTATCTACAACAAGGGTAAGATTTCTGAAGATGCAATAAAGGTATCATATGAAATAAAACAAAATGCCAAACCTGGAGGACATAAAGACTGGTTTGTGAAGTGGAATGTAAAAATAAGACACAGAATAGAGTTTTCAAATATAAAGACTACATAGAAAAGGTAATAGAAACTGTTCTTTATAGCATTTTGGATTAGAATCAGGCTGGTATGTAGATGCTTTAGGGAGAAAAACAGCTGCTTATTCAGTAGAATAAAGAGTTTCCTAGTAGTCTGAGTCAAAGATAAAGTGGTCTATTTCACGAGTTAACATACTCCTCATGAGTATAAGTGAGTAATAAACAAAGAATGGAGAAATGAGGGGTAGAAATTTTATAACAGGGTTAATACATCAGAAGCATAACTAGACTATTAAATTGTCCAAGTTGTTCTCTAATCTTAAAAAAAATAATTTATTTAGAATGTGTGTACCTAGGACAATATGTTCTTTATTATTATGCAAACAGAAGATTCAGTTCTGTTTAGTCGCTCAGTCGTGTCCGACTCTTTGCAACCCCATGGACTGTAGCCTGCCAGGCTCCTCCGTCCATGGGATTTTCAGGGCAAGAATACTAGAGTGGGTTGCCATTTCCTTCTCCAGAGGATCTTCCCAACCCAGGGACTGAACCCAAGTCTCCCTCATTACAGGCAGACGCTTTACCATCTGAGCCACCAGGGAAGCCCTAACAGAAGATTAAACATACTCTTATTTGCATGGTGACATAATCAAATGTTATTTACTAAAAAGTGAAAGTGAAAGTCACTCAGTCGTGTCCCTATGAACTATACAGTTCATGGAATTCTCCAGGTCAGGATACTGGAGTGGGTAGCCTTTCATTTCTCCAGGGCATCTTCGCAAGCCAGGGATCGAACCCAGGTCTCCCACATTGCAGGTGGATTCTTTACCAGCTGAGCCACCAGGGAAGTCCAAGAATACTGGGGTAAGTAGCCTGTCCCTTCTCCAGTAGATCTGACCCAGGAATTGAACCGGAGTCTCCTGCATTGCAGGTGTATTCTTTACCAACTGAGCTATCAGGGAAGCCCGCAGGCACACTGGGGCACACATAAACAAATGAAAAAGCAAAATCAGGTACAAAGCAGCTATCTGTGATTACAGAGTCTCCTCAAAATTTAAACATCTAGTCTGAAAATCTCAACAATGAAAACACTACAAAGGGCTTTCAACTCACAATTATAGAAAGCAAAAAAACAATATAACTTTAAGACTGAGATGCCATGAATACTATTTTTTCATATAATAAAAATTTTGCTTCTATATTTATGAATTTTGGTAAGTCATTATTTGGAAAAATAATGATTTAGCCCAAGAAAATGTATTTTGAAGATGACAAAAGCTCAAGAAGATATTGAGGGTACTTTAAAGAACAAAAAGTTAATATAGTCCCTCTTCTATTATTGGTTTATTTTAACCTCAGCATATTGACTCATATTTATGGGTCATATATATTTACGAAATAATATATTTAAACAACCTTTAGAAAAATGTTGTGGTTCTTGTGTGAACAATGGACATTAGAGACTTTAGTAAACTGCTAAAAGCTTAGAAGGATAGACCAATGGTCAGTAAACTTTTTCTGCAAAGTTCCAAGTGATAATTTAAGCTTTATAAGTCATAGGTCTCTACCATAACTACTAATAGTGCAAATGAAATCACAGACAATACATCAAAAATTAGTGTAAGTTAGCTGCTATATTTGGAGAAGACAATGGCACCCCACTCCAGTACTCTTGCCTGGGAAATCCCATGGATGGAGCTGCAGTCCATGGGGTTGCTAAGAGTCGGACACGACTGAGTGACTTCACTTTTCACTTTCATGCATTGGAGAAGGAAATGGCAACCCACTCCAGTGTTCTTGCCTAGAGAATCCCAGGGACAGAGGAGCCTGGTGGGCTTCCATCTATGGGGTCGTACAGAGTCGGACACGACTGACGTTGACTTAGCAGCAGCTGCTATATTTAAAATGGATAACCAACAAGGTCCTAGTGTATAGNAAGGAAATGGCAACCCACTCCAGTGTTCTTGCCTAGAGAATCCCAGGGACAGAGGAGCCTGGTGGGCTTCCATCTATGGGGTCGTACAGAGTCGGACACGACTGACGTTGACTTAGCAGCAGCTGCTATATTTAAAATGGATAACCAACAAGGTCCTAGTGTATAGCATGAGAACACTGATCAATGCTATGTGGCAGCCTGGATGGGAAGCGAGTTTGGGGGAGAATGGACACATGCATGTGTATCCACGTATAGCTAAGTCCTTTGCTGTGTAGTTGAAACTATCACACTGTTAAATGGTTATATTCCAATATAATATAAAAAGCTTTAAAATCTGAAAAAAAAAAATAGTGTAACCTTGTACCAGTAAAGCTTTATTTATGAGGCCTGAAACTTGAATTTCGTATTATTTTCACATCACAAAAATTATCTTTTTTGTCAACCATTTAAATAAGTAAAAACCATTCTTAGATCATGAGATGCAGAAAAACAAGTGATAACAGATCTCGCACACAGGCCATAGTTTGCTGATCCCTGGGAAGGGAAGTCTTTATCTTAATCTCTAAATGAGACATGACTCACATATGCATACAACCTCTGACAAAATTCTGTTCCCCCATTCCTGAAGCTGAAAGCCTTGTTAACTGCTGCCATAATAAATATACTGAAAACACTTAACGCTTTAAAAAAAAAAAACAAAAAAAACCCACACACAAACAGCAACAATAACAAAACTACTTCTGTCTTACAAAATGATGGTAAAGCTGAAAATGGAAAATGACCTTGCAAGAAGCCTCCCACATCTGACCAATGACCTTGCAAGAAGCCTCCCGCATCTGACCACACTGCGGCTTATCTTCTAACACTCTAAGACTCTCCATATCATTTTGATAAATATTAAAGATCAAAAAGTGAAAAGGGAAGTCGCTCAGTTGTGTCCGACTCTTTGTGACCGCATGGACAGTAGCCTACCAGGGTCCATGAGATTTTCCAGGCAAGAATACTGGAGTGGGCTGCCATTTCCTTCTCCAGGGGATCTTCCCAACCCAGGGATCAAACCCGGGTCTCCTGCATTGCAGACAGACGCTTTACCATCTGAGCCACTAGGGAAGCCCAAAGATCAAAAAGCATCCTGTAAATACTTACAGGAAAGTAAAGAATTATGATTCATTTAAACTTTTAATGTTTCTTAGATCAAGCAGCTTGTTTTTTTTAATTCTGACTTATCTGAGAATAGCAGTAACAAATGAATAGGACTTTTAATTTATAACTAGGAAGGGTGGAGAGGAAAACTGTTCACAAATGTATTTTTAACCTGTCTGAAGGTATTTTTGGAATACATATTCATTTGAAAATTGGAAGCTACATATATTTAGCTTCTCATCTATTTAGCTTCTCATCTGCTGACATTTCTAAACATGTTAATTTTTCCATGTTACAAAGATATCAATAAAGTCAACTTTTAATTTATAGTATTTAAGAAATAAAAATATTATGCTATATTTAACCAATCAACCTGTCTTTCAGAAAAACTGGAGGAAAAATTAATTCCAGTTTATAACTTCCATGAGTTAAAATACTAAGTTAGAAAATAATTTGGAATACTGAATCACTCATGACCTCTGCATAACTTAAAAAAAGTACTCAACTGAGCAATCTCTTCCATAGATGGCTTAGAGCATAATTTTTCAAATTCTACAAATTTACTATTATAAGAAAACTAGGTTTCAGGCTAGATATAATAATTATAGTAGTAATCATTATTGAGAGCCTGTTACATACCAAGCATCAGTACTAAAAGCAGCCATACCAAGCATCAGTACTAAAAGTAGCCAAAGGGACTATATTTTAAAATATTCATAAAATTAAACCATTCTGAACCTTGTTTAACACTAGGGTAAGAAAACATGATCATTTCTTCCTTAATATCCAACACAAATGTATGAAATACCATGGATTAAACACTAAACTCTTCTAAAGGCGCTACGTAAGCTACAGCCTAACAAAGAACAATATAAACTCCCAGAGTTTGAGCTTTAAACCATTATTTGGGCATCAGAAATAATTGTCTGTTGCTCTGTTTCCTGATGTTGTATAAATCCAGGCCATCATCAATCTAAAGACAATGCAATGACCTGACATCACAATCTCATTTATCTTCATCTGTCCTTCACATTCTGTCATTCTTAATATAAAATGGACTCTAAAGGATGCAACTTCTCTTCACTCATCTAAAAGCTGAAAGAGGAGGGTAAGTGGGTAAAAGGTCTATGGTGGTTTCAGTATACCACTGGAGACTCCAAGCAATCACTTCACTCAGCCTAGAGAGCTACATTGCAGCTAATGTGCTTAACATGTAAACATGACATAGCAGGAAGTAGGATAATGTGATTCTTGAGGTATGTGTCTCACTTCCCTTGCTGAATCCTCAGGAAACTCCAGCTTTAGTATCCCCAGGCTATACGGAACTGAAATATTGTCCAAAAAAGATACTAAAATGCACAATATATGGGACATAGAATGATATCAATTTCACTTCTCTGACAGTCCAAGAATTCTTTCCATTCCAATATACTAACTTAAGGTCATCATGATACAGAGGTTGTAAGTCAACAGGCAACAGGATTGTAAAGTATGCAAGCTAATTTACATGGCCAAACATCTTAATTAAATGTACCCAAGTTAGATTAACTGCATCATATCTTTCATATTAGAACAACCCTTTTTCTTTCCAGATTTACGTAAAAAAAAAAAAAAAAACAAAAAAAACCTCTACCTTTCAGCATCAGCACAGGAAATTTACTTTAATTCTCCTGTCGCCTATTCTCTTCCTACTACTGTTTTTCCCAGACAAGACAGGTGGTGAAAACTACGTCTATTCATTTNAAAAAAAAAAAAAAAACAAAAAAAACCTCTACCTTTCAGCATCAGCACAGGAAATTTACTTTAATTCTCCTGTCGCCTATTCTCTTCCTACTACTGTTTTTCCCAGACAAGACAGGTGGTGAAAACTACGTCTATTCATTTCATAACAGGAAGTTGTTCTTTGTTAAATCATCTCTTAAGACTGTTTTGTTTCTAACAACACATTCAGGGCACATTTTGAAAACCATGTTCTAATCACACGTGTTAAAACCGTTTTTTTCCAAAAGTACTATTAAATAATATACAAATAATATAATAGTTCATTAAAAAATCTAGAAAATACACCTTTGACATAGCTTATATCATCTGAGTAATAAGAGAAGTATAGTTAATAAAAAATTCATACTAAATATGAATATGGAATTCTACCCTAAATAGAAAATGTTTAAAACATTTTTACAAAAATCACTGACTATTTAAAGTACTGTCTTTTGCACAACTACAGACTATATGCAGAACATTTAGACCATGGTTCAATGTACTAAATTCAGAGTTGTACTTGAAAGCACAGCATGTATCATTTGATGATCTTGAAGCCATTGTTTTTATCACAAAATATTTTTTCCATTTACCAATTTTGCTTTGCTGCCAGTCATAATTATATAATTTCATCTATTACAAATTAGATACTACCGATTTTGAAAAATTTAAGTAGTAAAGGCCTTTAGATCCCTCTGACCTAGAAAATTAAGTTTCAGCATAGAATTACAAACACTCTTAATATCTTAATTTAAATATGTTCATCTAAGATTAGTTTGGTAAAAAAGTTGTATTTCTAAATTTTAAAAAATGAATCAAAGTATATACATATGTGTGTGTATATGATGCATGCATACACACAAACAAGCATACATATAAGTACACATATATACATATATGTGTTTGTATATGTTTGCACTTCTCTGATGCATCTAGAAGCAAAGGTTAATTAGTCAAAAGTCATTACCAGTGTGTAACAATACTGGTACTTAAAACATATATTTTCAAGAATTAGGTGATTTTAGAACCAAGACGTTAAGTTAATATTTTTTAAAGATCAAAAACATGACAAGAATTTTGGCAAGTTATTTCCCAAACTTTAATTTCTCAAAGTCTGTGATACTGCAGATTGCCACTTATGAGTTGCCATAATAAAACAGAGCACCTGCGTCCAAAGGCAAATATTATTAGCAAGCAATAAACATGTTAAAAACAATGCAAAAAGAAATGTATAAAAGAACCACTTCCCTCCCTTCAATCTCCCACCTTTGGAGACAAGTTCTGCCCAAAGTGGTTAAGCATTTTCTCCAAGAGAGCAAAGATATACACAGACAAAAGTATCCCTAAAAGAATGGAAGTCATCTACCATTACCTCTGGGTATTGGTATTTGACATATTCTAAAATAAAGGTGAATAAAGGTCCAAAACCTTAGAGTGACACAAGATAACTTGTAATCTCTAGGTTTATCTTAAAAACTTCTTTAGGTCTTTTCTACCAGGTGGAGGTAAAAACTAGGATAAATTTCACCTCAATGCAAAACACAAGAGGTTGAGGTTCAATGTAGGTCTTATAGAGCAAAAAGTTAGCAAAAGAGATGACATCAACAATTTCACTGTATTAAACAACAGGCTTACTGTTATAAAGAACATGAAAAATGTATCCTTTAAATAAAGGAGTTTAAATTCATTTATCCATTTCTACTTTAAGAGAGATTATATGTATAATTGAAGATACATCTGGACAAGGCAGGGCACAGAAATACTCCATGTGAAGAAGACAGACTCCACAGAAAAGAATATTTCAAAGGAGCAGGTTTGTACCCAATCAAATGAATGGCAAAGATAAGTTGGTCTCTGTGAAAGTTAGAAGTTATTCTTAGTGCCCAGAAGAGAACTCACATAGGGGCTGGAGAAGAAACTGAAGAGTACTGTGGCAGGAAGAATTCTAGTTCAGTCAAGATGCTATTGTGAAGGGCTTTGCATATGTAAAACGGTCCTGAACCAGCTGACTAGAAGGTGAAGAGACTTTCCTTGATGGACCTAACTTGATCAGGTGCGACTTAAAATGACACTAACTAGGCTTTTTCTGGCAATAGAAATTTAAAGCATAAGATGAATAAAATATGATGGAGATTCTCCATTGCTATCTTGGGACAATGGAAGGGGCCATGCAAGTCTCAAGGGGCTGAGAGTGGTTCCTAGGTGACAGCTAGAAAGGAAACTTAGCTCTTAGGTCAACAATCACAAGAATTGAATGCAGCCACAATTAGGTGAGGAATACCAACTAAGGATAAGAACATAGTTGGCCAACAACTTGTTGAGTTCCTGAGCAGACAATCCCATCATGCCATGCCCAGCTTTTGACTTGCCTAGAGAAACAGTAATAAATATTGTGTGAAGCTGTTAAATTTGAGGTAACTTGTTACACAGTAAGACAAACTTAATATATGCACTAATCAAGCTTAATCATATAGCCTGATTTAGAAGAACCCAAGAAGTTTACAATAAGCCCCAAATCCTACTTCAAGAAATGTGTCTAACATCAATGACATACAACACTAAAATACCAAAGAGGGCCATTAAATTAGATACTACAGGGAAAGAAATCTAAGAAAATTTTCAAGCTTATTAGCCATAGTAACTAGGAGACAAAGATCATAAAATATAATATGTATTTACCAGGAAAAAGATGATTCTTCTAGAGTCACTGAAACCAAAAGGTGGGATTAGGTCATCTTTAAGGTCTCTTTTAGCACTTTCTATAATTCTTGTTAAGATATAGTCCTATCTCTTCTAACAGACATGAGAGATGCCTGGGTATGAACCCAGATCCTACAGATGTTCATAACTCAAACAGCTTCTTATAAAACACTGAATCAGGAAGGGAACAGTTTATTAAGGTTCAAAGCTTTCTCATCTGCATTCAACCAAAGGACTTCATAACACAGCAAAATACCAAGCTGAATGAAAGCAAGACTTTCTTCCCATATAAAACCTACCTTCATATTTTCAAAAAGATGATTTTTTTTAAATCCCATATTTAAAACTGAAAGTTTGTATATATGTGCACAAGGAGGAAAAAGTTTATAAGGTCATGTACATGAGGCAATAACATTAACAAAAGCTGATAAACTGGTTGATGCCCTGGGAGTAAATTTTTACACTCAATTTAGACCCTTGTTAAAAAATTATACATTAAGTATAAATTAGGCTCTTAAAATTTAAGTGAACTCATTTGTTAAAACATGACTTGGGGGAAAAATAGTGGTAGCAATCAGTTCAGTTCAGTCGCTCAGTCATTTCCGACTGTGACCCCATGAACTGTAGCACGCCAGGCCTCCCTGTCCGTCACCAACTCCCGGAGTTCACCCAAACTCATGTCCATTGAGTTGGT
>SJYX01000743.1:295061-310658 GCA_006410675.1 Oreotragus oreotragus | reverse complement strand
CAGACAGTAAAGAATCTGCCTGCAATGCAGGAGACCTGGGTCTGATCCCTGGGTTGGGAAGATCCCCTGAAAAGGGAATGGCAACCCACTCCAGTGTTCTTGCCTGGGCAATCCCATGGACAGAGAAGCCTGGCGGGCTACAGTCTGTGGGGTCGCAGAGTTGAACATGACTGAGTGGCTAAGGCTTTCACTGTCGCTTTTTCAGAACTAATGCAAGTTTATAGTTGAAGATAGAAAATGAAAGCATTTCTAAAGGACAAACACAATTCATCTCTCCAAATGAAAACACTGTTGATTTTAATCTTATTCCCTCAGATATTATTCTATGCATGTTTATGAGAATATCACACTATCTATACTGGTTATGCGGTCCCCTTTTTTCATTCTTTAAACACAGAGACATGCTGTTCAGTGATATCATTAGTAATTGCTATGAGGCACTCTAGTGTACAGGTGTATCATTATTTATTTAACCAATCTTCCAGAGTTGACACATGAGTTGTTATTGATTTTTCAATGTTAGAATCAACGCTGGGATGAACAATCTTTACGTCTTTTCATACTTTTCTGTAATAATTCTCTAGAAGTGGAGAGAACAGTGATTTGGGATAACTATCCTAGTTCTAACTGAGTCACACATGTACCCAAAACTTTTTCTTAAGACCTTTGCCGATTGACTCTAACTGCAGATGATGTGAAGCCATCCTTTATACAGAAGGAAGGCGGCTTCAAAACACTGAATTTTAAATTATCATTTGTCTCATATATGAGTCTCTGAATTTTAAATGATCATTTGTTTTTCCTTTCTTTCCACCCCAGTGCCATCAAGTCTTTTAAATCAGTCACTCAGGCCAGACCATGGACGGCATTATCAGCTCCTCTCATCCAATAAGTTACCAAGTTCTTTACGTTCTGTCTCCTAAAAATATCCTAAATCTGTATACTGACTTCTCCCATTTAGTTTATTGGTTCCAGATGATTGACCCTGAATCCCTATTGTTAATTGTTCAGCTGCTAAGCTGTGTCTCTTTGCAACCCCGTAGACTACAGCACAGCAGGCTTCCCTGTCCTTCACTATCTAACACACTTTGCTCAAACTCATGTCCATTGAGTCGGTGATGCCATCCAACCATCTCATCCTGTCACCTCTTCTCCTAGCCTCAATCTTTCCCACCATCAGGGTCTTTTCCAATGAGTCAGTTCTTCCCATCAGGTGGCCAAAGTATTGGAGCTTCAGCTTCGCATCAGTCCTTCCAATGAATATTCAGGACTGATTTCCTTTAGGATGGACTGGTCGGATCTCCATGCTGCCCAAGGGACTCTCAAGAGTCTTCTCCAGCACCACAGTTTGAAGGCATCAGTTCTTCAGTGTTCAGCCNCATCAGGTGGCCAAAGTATTGGAGCTTCAGCTTCGCATCAGTCCTTCCAATGAATATTCAGGACTGATTTCCTTTAGGATGGACTGGTCGGATCTCCATGCTGCCCAAGGGACTCTCAAGAGTCTTCTCCAGCACCACAGTTTGAAGGCATCAGTTCTTCAGTGTTCAGCCTAATTTAAGGTCCAACTCTCACATCTGTACATACCTACTGGGAAAAAACATAGCTTTGACTATACAGACCTTTGTTGGCAAAGTGATGGATCTGCTTTTTAATACACTGTCTAGATTTGTCATAGCTTTTCTTCCAAGGAGCAATTGTCTTTGAATTTTGTGGCTGCAGTTATCATCCACAGTGATTTTGGAACCTAAGAAAAAAAAAACCTGCCACTGAATCCCTATAGAATTTTTAAAATGTTCTCCTCTTCTTGGGTTTGGCTTACCCTCTAATCCATCTTTCATACTTTGTTGTAATGTAAATCTGATAATGCCATGGTCAACCTCAACATCTGTGATGGTGCCATATTGCTTTCTAGGTAAAATTCCAACCCTGCAGCGTGGCTTACAGGTGTCTGTTTCTGGGCCTAATCACCTGGCTGAGTCCTGAGAATCTGTATGTTTTAAACCTTCCCTGTGATTTCCATGCAAGCAGCTTGACCCTTCATGAATCCCAAGATGGGCACATAGGAAGCACTGATCTGCTTGGAACCCATTGTAAAGCAGGAGGCCAGAGACAGCTGGAAACTTCCCTCAGCCACGGCTTAAAATTATCCAGCACAATGTGATTATTTTAGGAAAAATTTCAAAAGCATTCTACCAAAGAGCAGCATGTTTGCAAGTACAGATTAGAAAATTATTTCCTTTTAGAAAGCCTAATTTAATTAAGTGACACAATTTTGAAGCTATGAGGGCTTTTTCCTGCTGAGTCAGGATTTTTTGTTTCTCAGCTAATACAGGTAGTGGAAATTAGAGACCGGCTCTAGAGACTACTACACGTTTGGCTGTGTAAAAGCATGGAGTATTGTTTCGTGGGGTAGAAGCGCAGGAGGTCATTTCGTTTAAATCTGATTAAAGCACCGTGTGAAACTTTTTTTCAATTAAGATATTTTAAATATAGCTTTCTTAGAGAAATACTGAAAAATCACTGAATCCATTATATTTCCTACAGAAAATGATATTCATAAGTATCATCAAACTTAAAGGAAAAGAAAAAGATTTTGGAACAGTTGTATGTTTTCTTGAGATTTATGGTGGAGTTTTTAAAGAAAAAACACGTTTGTGAACATGAAGAGGACATTGCTATAATAGAGGTTTATTTAACCCATCTCTTGCTAATCCTCTGGAGAAGGCAATGGCACCCCACTCCAGTACTCTTGCCTGGAAAATCCCCTGGATGGAGGAGCCTGGTGGGCTGCAGTTCATGGGGTCGCTAAGAGTCAGACACGACTGAGTGACTTCACTTTCACTTTTCACTTTCATACACTGGAGAGGGAAATGGCAACCCACTCCAGTGTTCTTGCCTGGAGAATCCCAGGAACGGGGGAGCCTGGTAGGCTGCCGTCTATGGGGTCACATAGAGTCAGACACGACTGAAGCGACTTAGCAGCAGCAGCAGCTTGCTAATCTTCAAGGAATTTGGTGGACTAAAATTCCCTAATGCTCAGGCAAGGTAATGTGAACACCCTATATAGTCATTAATATCAGTAGCATTATTCCTAGAAGATACAGAGTTGGAATTTTATTTTATTTTATTTTTTTTGTGTGTGTGTGTATTTATTTATTTTTTTACACGAACTCCCAAACATGAACCCCCCTCCCACCTCCCACCCCACATCTTCCCTCCTGATCATCCCCATACACCAGCCCCAAGCATCCTGCATCCTGCATTGAACATAGACTGGCAATTCATTTCTTACATNAAAAAAAAAAAAATCTCTCTACAAATTTAAGTAGAAGATTCTTTCCCAAGAAGGCCAACAGGAAGCTGAAAAGACTTACCGGAAGGAGGCACTGCGTGCGTGCTAAGTCACGTAAGTTGCGTCCGTTCTGTGCAACCCCGTGGACTGTAGCCGGTTGGGCCTCTCTGTCTAAGGAGCTCTCCAGGCAAGCATACTACAGTGAGTTGCCCTGCTCTGCTCCAAGGGATCTTCTCGACCAAGGAACCAAACTCGGGTCTCTCGTGTCTCCTGCACTGTAGGCAGGTTCTTAACCACTAGCGCCGTCTGGGAAGCCCCGAGAAAGCTGTGGCCCTGGGCTGTTTAATTTGGTGGGAAGGGTAGTTTAGTTTGAAGGGGAAACCCTGGGCTTCCTGGCCCTTACCTCTAGTGAGTTCCGTACGCTTATTTCAATCTTCTTTCATGTCAGGTCACTACAAGAGTTTCCCTTCCCTGCTCTGGCTCCCAAAGCTGGAGCAAATGGAAAGACAGCCTACTCTGTGTGTGACCGAGGGGCTGAAGCTGTGGTCCTCTCCCTGATAGCCCTGAGCGCAGGGGCTGGGTGTCTACACAGAGTGCTGCCAGCTTCCTACAATTTGCTATTTTGATCTTAAAATTCTGAGACTGTTCATGTTTATTACACGCCTGACCCTAAAGCAGCTGGGAGAAACTGAGATGACAAATGAAGCATTTAATAGAACCAAGACAGAAGTCTTGTCCCAAATTCTGACTTTGCAGCTTAACTAATAAATGAAACCCTTCTGAGCAATAGGAAGTGAAATCAGTTTCCCAGAACCCCTGAGAAGGAAGTCTTGATTTAACAGTTGAAATCAAAAATTTAAAAATCAAGCAGTTTGACTTAAAAATCTCAAACTAACTTGAAACAGTTTAGAATAATTGTTCACAAGCTAATAAGGAGGGAATGGATAACATGGGTGGGAAAGAGAAATAAAAGCAAAAAACTGGCTAAAAGTAAGAAAATAGCGTATATATTTATATATATGACATATATATATTTTTTCGTAATAGTTCATTCCCCACACATGAGCTTAAAAAAAGAGACATATTCCCTGTTTTTCCCCTTTGTATTTGCATCTCCCAGCACCTAACAATAGTGCCTGGTATATAGTAGAATCTCAAAAAATAATTATTGAATCAAACAATATATGAATCAATAATTATAGCTAGATTTTATAAGGTTTATGGGAAAATGACACAAGCAATAGGATCAACACAGGCTTTTCAGGGAATAAGATTATAACACCAAATACGGGGGGAGACTGGGGTATAACACATCAAGTCTGGCAAATATTAAAAGCTTCCATTTGGCTCATTTCAAAGGCACTGTCCCTCTCAGTCCTGCATTAGAGCATTTGTATGATTGCTCTAATATTTTTATCACAGGTCTGTCTGCCCCATAAGACCATGATGCCTGCTTTCCTCCTGCTTAGTACAGGGTCTGGCACAGAGTGTTTAATAAATGTTCCATGAATAAAGGAGCAAATAACAGATAACCAGATAGCAAACACGATTCCAGATGTGTTACTAAGTTAGATGTCAAGAATTCCTTCGATTTTTAAATGGAAAAGAATTATAGGGTGATATTCCTCTCAAGGTTTTTCAGACTCTTGGGACGACTTGAATTTTTTATTCCACTCTTCAACGGTATTGAGGAAAAAATGCTTTTCGTCCTCTGAAATTCCACTGGTGACCACATGATGGCGCTGGCACTGCACCATAAATACAGAAGCAGCTGAGCAGCGCGGATTCCCTCCAGGGGCCTCCCTGTCTTTCTCCTGCCCCCACTTTTCTGCTGCTTTTCCCCTCAGGTCCTCTTTCCATCCAGTCGCACTTGATACATATAATACTTGCCAAGAAGCTGTCAGACCGGAACTGGATACTGCCCACCTGAAGCTGGTATGTTCTTTGTTCTCAGACAGCCCAAATTCTGTCTGTTCCTCCCATCTGCAAATTGCCTTAGAACACTTTGAAGGTTATTTAAAGCTGTGCATTCTTAGTTTGCAGTACAGGTCTTTTTATTTTGCATTTGACTGGCCCTTATAAGTGACCTATTCCTTCTTAACAAAATAGCTAACACAGCAAATTATGTCCTGATAAATTATTAGAATCCTCTCAATTAAGGAGATTGAAATCTAAGGTTTTGCCAACATTTACAGAAGTGGACTGACAGATGTTTGTATATTCAAGGTATACTGGATAACTTAGAAAAGAAAAAGTAAATTACTTGATAATACAGCTTTTAAAAACTGAACAGGGATAAACATTTTCATAAAATTAAATGATTTTCTCTTTTTAAATTGAGGGAAATATCATATGTGGTGAAATGCTCCAAGATTTATGTTTCCTTATAACATATTTGTTGAGAAATGAAAGTGGTGGAATTTGCTCAGTTGTCTCTCTTTGCGACCCCATGGACTAATACAGTCTATGGAATTCTCCAGGCCAGAATACTAGAGTGGGTTGCCTTTCCCTTCTCCAGGGGATCTTCCCAACCCAGGGATTGAACCCAGGTCTCCCAGGCAGATTCTTTACCAGCTGAGCCACAAGGAAAGTTGAGATGTAATTTGCATTTAATAAAATGAATCTACTTAAGTACATAGCTCAGTGGGTTCTGATAAATGTTATATCAACTGTTATACACTAACATAAACAACACCATGTGTCCACAATGGAGATACAGAACTTTCCCAGTACCTAAGATAGTTCCTTCAGGCCCTCTCAGGTCAACCGCCTCCCATACTGGTCTGATTTTTATTTCTTGAAAGTAATTTTGCTGGACCTTGACCTTCATATAAATGGACTTATATAAATACTCTTTTTATTTCTGGCTTCTTTTACTATCTTGTCTGGTTTGGTTTTTTGATGTTCAACCATGCTATAGACTTTATTCTTTTTTTTATTGCTGAATAGTGTTTATTTTACACATTTGACTTGTTTCCAGTTTTGGCTATAACAATTAAAGCCACTATCAATCAGTTGAGTTCAGTCGCTCAGTCGTGTCCGACTCTTTGCGACCCCATGAACTGCTGCACGCCAGGCCTCCCTGTCCATCACCAACTCCCGGAGTCCACCCAGACCCGTGTCTGTTGAGTTGGTGATGCCATCCAACCATCTCATTCTCTGTCATCCCCTTCTCCTCCTGCCCTCAATCTTTCCCAGCATCAGGGTCTTTTCCAATGAGTCAGCTCTTCACATCAGGTGGCCAAAGTACTGGAGTTTCAGCTTCAACATTAGTCCTTCCAATGAATATTCAGGACTGATCTCTTTTAGGATGGACTGGTTGGATCTCCTTGCAATCCAAGGGACTCTCGAGTCTTCTCCAACACTACAGTCCAAAAGCATCAATTCTTCGGCACTCAGCTTTCTTTATAGTCCAACTCTCACATCCATACATGACCACTATCAATATTCTCATACAAATATTTTTGCACACAAATACTTTCATGTCTTTGTGGTTAAACACTAAGAAATGGAACTGCTGAGTCATAAGATAGGTCTTCCCAGGTGGTGTGAGTGGTAAAGAACCCCCCTGCCAATACAGGAGACACAAGAGATTCAGATTTGATTCCTGGGTCGGGAAGATCCCCTGGAGAAGGGAATGGCAACCCACTCCAGCATTCTTGCCTGGAGAGTCCCATGGACAGAGGAGCCTGGCAGGCTACAGTCCATGGGGTCACAGAGTCAGACACAACTGAGTGTGTATATATGTGTGTAAGGTTATCGCTTAAGTTTCTAAGGTGGTTGTATTCATTTACTATGAGTGCTATGACAAAGTACCACACACCAGGTGCATGAAAACAGCAGAAATGCAGTCTCAGAGTTCAGGAATTTAGAACTCCTGAAATCAGGTAGTGTGATATCAACGTGCTACCACAGACAAACTCCCTCCAAAGGTTCTGGGGAAGAATCTTTACTTGCTTCTTCTAGCTTCTGGTGGTTGCTAGCAATTCCTGGCACTCCTTGCCTGTGTCAGCATGACTCCAATCTCTACCTAGTCTTGACACGACCTTCCCTGTGTGTCTCCTCTGTTTCTGTGATTCAATTTCCCACTTCTTACAAAAACACCGGTTATTAAATTTAGGATCCATCCTAATCCATGTTGGGGACTCCATTTGCTCTGCATCCATACGAATCCTGGGTATGGCTAGTTTTTAAAGTTTTGGTCATTTTAGTGTATGCATAGCAGTATCTCATTTTGGTTTTATTTTGTAGTTCCTTGATGACTTCTGATGTTGAGCATCATTTCACATACTTACTGGTCAGTTAGGAATCTTCCTTGGTAAAGTTCTTTAAGATATTTCCCAATTTAAAAGTTAGGTCATCCTTTTTTTTTTCTGATTTGTAGGAATTAGTTACATAATCTGAATATAAATCATTGGTCCGATATATATTATGCAAATATCTTCTCCCTGTCTGTGGCTTTGCTTTTTATTCTCTACAGTGGTTTTCAATGAATGGAAGTTTAATTCTGACATAGCGCCCCCTGAACACAAGGTTCTGAAGATGTTATATATTTTCCAGGAGCTTTGTGACTTTAGCTTTTTTGTTTAGTTCTATGATTCATGTTGAATTAATTTCTACGTCAGTTCAGTTCAGTTCAGTCGCTCAGTCGTGTCCGACTCTTTGTGACCCCATGAATCGCAGCACGCTGAAATCAAATCCCTTATGGTTATATAATGGAGATGACAAAGAGATTCAAGGGGTAGATCTGGTACACAGAGTTCCTAAGAACTATGGACCAATGTTTGTAACCCTACAGGACGTAGTGACCAAAACATCCCAAAGAAAAAGAAATGCAAGATGACAAAGTGATTGTTTGAGGAAGTTTTACAAATAGCTGAGAAAAGAAGAGAAATGAAAAGCAAGGTAGAAAGGGGAAGATATAACTAACTGAATGCAGGGCTCCAGAAAAGATTAAGGAGAGGTAAGAAAGCCTTCTTAAATAAACAATGCAAAAAAAAAAAAAAAGAAGAAGAAGAAGAAAGAAGGAAAAGAAGGAAGAAAATAGGAAAAATGAGAGATCTCTTGCAGAAAATTGGAGATATCAAGGGAACATTTCATGTAAGGGTGGGCATGATAAAGGGCAGAAATGGTAAAGATCTAACAGAAGCAGAAGAGATTAAGAAGAGGTGGCAAGAATACAAAGAACTATACAAAAAAGGGCTTAATGACCCAGATAATGAACGCAGCCACTCATCTAGAGCTGGACATTCTGGAGTGTGAAGTCAAGTGGGCCTTAAGAAACATGACTATAACAAAGCTAGTGGAGATAATGGAATTCCAGCTGAGCTATTTCAAATCCTGGGGGATGATGCTTTGAAAGTGCTGCACTCAATATGCCAGCAAATTTGGAAAACTCAGCAGTGGCCACAGGACTGGAAAAAGTCAGTTTTCATTCCAATCCCAAAGAAAGGCAATGCCAAAAAATGTTCAAAGTACTGTGCAAGTGTGCTCATTTTAGATGCTACTGCTGCTGCTGCTAAGTCACTTCAGTTATATCCGACTCTGTGTGACCCCATAGACGGAAGCTCACCAGGCTCCCCCACCCCTGGGATTTTCCAGGCAAGAATACTGGAGTGGGTTGCCATTTCCTTCTCCAGTGCATGAAAGTGAAAAGTGAAAGTGAAGTCGCTCAGTCATGTCCAACTCTTAGCGACCCCATGGACTGCAGCTCACCAGGCTCCTCTGTCCATGGGATTTTCCAGGCAAGAGTACTGGAGTGGGTTGCCATTGCCTTCTCCAATTTTACATGCTAGCAAGATTATACTCAAAATCTTTCAAGCTAGGCTTCAGCAGTACATGAACCAGTGTACCAGCTAGGTTTAGAAAAGGCAGAAGAACCAGAGATCAAATTCATTGAGTTTGAGGAACCAGAGCCAATATTCACTGGATCATGGAGAAAGCAAGGGAATTCCAGAAAAACATCTGCTTGTACTTCACTGACTACTAAAGCCTTTAACTGTGGAAAATTCTTAAAGAGATGGGAGTACCAGACCACCTGACCTGTCTCCTGAGAAAACTGTATTCAGGCCAAGAAGCAACCGTTAGAACTGGACAGGGAACGACAGATAGGTTCCAAATTGGGAAAGGAGTACGTCGAGGCTGTATACTGTTGCCCTGTTTATTTAACTTTTATGCAGAGTATATCATGCGAAATGCTGGACTGGATGAATCACAAACTGGAATTGAGGCTGCCATGAAAAATATCAACAACCTCAAATATGCAGATGACACCACTCTAAAGTAAAGAGGAACTAAAGAGCCTCTTAATGAGGATAAATGAGGAGAGTGAAAAAACTGTAAGGATGTGACAGTTGGACTATAAAGAAAGCTGAGCGCCGAAGAATTGATGTTTTTGAACTGTGGTGTTGGAGAAGACTCTTGAGAGTCCCTTGGACTGCAAGGAGATCCAACCAGTCTATCCTAAAGGAGATGAGTCCTGGGTGTTCATTGGAAAGACTGATGTTGAAGCTGAAACTCCAATACTTTGGCCACCTGATGCAAAGAGCTGATTCTTTTGAAAAGACCCTGATGCTGGAGAAGGGGATGACAGATGATAAGATGGTTGGATGGCGTCACCAACTCAATGAACATGAGTTTGGGTAAACTCTGGGAGCTGGCGATGGACAGGGAGGCCTGGCGTGCTGCAGTTCATGGGGTCGCAAAGAGTCAGACATAACTGAGTCACTCAACTGAACGAGGTTTGTTATAGCTATTTTCCAAGCAGCAAGCACCTTTTAATTTTGTGGCTGCAGTGATTTTTCCAGGAGTCCTGTACAGATGTGAGAGTTGGACCATTAAGAAGGCTGAGCATCGAAGAATTGATGCTTTCAAATTGTGGTGCTGGAGAAGACTCTTGAGAGTCCCTTGGACTGCAAGGAAATCAAACCAGTCAATCCTAAAGGAAACCAATCCTGAATATTCACTGGAAGGACTGGTACTGAAGCTGAGGCCTCAATACTTCAGTACCTGATGGGAAGAGCCAACTCATTGGAAGGTTCCCTGATACTGGAAAAGACTGAAGGCAAAAGAGAAGGCATCAAAGAATGAGATGGTGAGATATCATCACTGATTCAATGGACATGAATTTGAGCAAATTCTGGGAGATAGTAGAGGACAGAAGAGCCTGGCATGCTTCAGTCCACGGGGTCACGAAAAGCCTTACAGCACCTAGCTACTGAACAACGACTGTTCACATATATTGTGGTTGTACAACTCCTAGCAATATAAAAGTCTATTAAACTTACACACGAGGAAGGAATATAATGATGTGATTTCAGATGTTTAAAACTACTCTGATGAGGGAATTAGCTTCTTGCAATGAAGATTATATCTTAATATTTCTATCTTCTTGGTACCAGACATTAGTCTATGCAGCAGGTATGAATTTGCAACCTCATATCTAGGTAACAGAAACAGCACCTTTTATTTTCTTTAATTCACTTAAATTTAACTCTGAGCACCATCCCAACAACTGGCTGTCAAGAAATCCAGTCTGAATCAGTATGGGGACTTCTGCTCCAAAGTCAAATACTGCAGCAAAGCTTGAGAGTTTTGTTTGGCAAGGGGTACAGGGTGAGAGTAAATACTGGTCTTCTGGAAAAATAATACCAGCTGCTGAGATGCAGAATCCAGGCTCTCACAGTCATCACTGCCTCCATGTCATTCTCAGGGCATGTGAATTTGTGCCTTGCTTGGGAACCTGTAGGCCGGGAGGACACACTCCCCTTCAAGCCTCTCTCTCATATCTTGCTGTCACAATCCTTCAGGCTAGAAGGAGTTGGCCTTGGGCTTCCAACGTCCTTTACATAATTTTTATCCCACTTGGGCATAAGATAAAATTTTATGTTTTAATCAGGGAATGATAGAAGAACAGAGATACTTTTTTCTATCCTTTGTCAATCCTGACTATCCATTGCCTGGATAAGATGTCCAAACTTTCTTACTGAAGGACAGAAACTTAATATTAACTCTTTTATTATATATTACTACAGTGAAATTCTTAAATCTTTTCTAGTCCACTTATCCCAACACTCACACCTCCCTCGAGTCAGTATGGAAATCATATACAGAAAAGAGTCTGCCTGCCAGTGCGGGGACATAGGTTCAATGCCTGGTCCAAGAAGATCCCACCTGCGGCAGAGCAATTAAGCTCATGTGCCCCAGCTGCTAGGCCTTACGAGCTACAGCTACTAAGCTGGTGTCCCTAGAGCCGGTGCTCTGAAACAAGAGAAGCCCCCACAATGAGAACTCTGCGCGCCACAATGAAGAGCAGCCTCCAGCCGACACAACTACAGTATGTCCGAATGCGCAGTGAAGACCCAGCACAGCCAATAAACGAGTAAACACATCAATACACGAAAAGCAAAGAGCAGCAGAACACTCATCTTCCTGACCGCTGGCCCAACCATCGTGACTTCCCTCCTCCTACCTCTGCTAGGATCAGTTACATAATTGGCAGGGTCAAGTGCAAAATGCTGGGTCCTTTTATTGAAAATTATTAAAAGTTTCAGGACAATGACAACAGAGCGCGAAAGCTAGCCCCGGACCTTTCTAAGTAGGGGACCATTCTTATGTGACTGCACAGGTCACGTGACCTTGAAGCTTGTCCCAACCTCTGTTTATTTCAGCCCTTCACCATCTTCAACAACCTCCTAACTGATATTCTTCAGACTTACTCCCTTGAGACTCATTCTGTACACATTCTCCATGTAAAATGCTAAAGCACACATCTGGTCCTGTCACATCCCGTTTAAATCCTTCAGTAACTCCCTGAAAGGGGGGTGTCCATGCCGTAAATGTGAACTGCAGCACACTCTTCCATCTGGCCTCTGATTGACTGGTCGTCTCCTATCTCTTTCCACTCTCTGCTTCACATGCAGTGTTCCAGCTAGAAGTCAAAATTCAGAACCATCTATCAGATTCCATCCAAACCACCTGAGAAAGATGGTGAATCAACTTGGGATTATGCTATATACATGCCTTTGTTTCATGTTGATAACAGTCTGTCCTTCTAGAAGAAACAGCTTCCAAAGATGTTATTTTGTCAGCACAAGAAAGCTCAGGAACCATAAAATTAAATGCTATTTTAAACATGATTGAGATTTATAGACACTATCAATGTCATTATTTCTAATCCTGCTAGAGTACAAATTCTCAAAGAGATTTCACCATTCATGTATCTTTTTTTTTTTTTTTTATCTTTTGAGCAAATATGTATTATACAATTGCTATGTCCCAGGCTCTTTGCTAGGTCCTGAGGCCAGATTGATGAATGAGAAGAAATAAGATATAATCCCTTTTTCTATGGAGGTCATTGTTTAGACAAGATGAGGAAGACACTTAACAAAGCAATTAGGATGCAATCTATTGTGGCTGTTATATGTTTAGCCCTTACAAGTATAGCATGGTGTATTTCATACATGCTATTGTTAATCCTCATAAAAATTAAGTAGTCTTATTCCTTTTGGACAAATGAGAAAACTAGGTTTCCAAGAGTATAAATAATATGCTATGTCGGTTATAAATGAGGACTTAAGTTCAAGTTTGATTCCAAAGCTCCCTTCTTTCTAGTATGTTACGATGCTGTATCTCATATGCATTAAGAATAGTACTCTAAAAGCTGGTGTGTGCAGAGAAGTGACCAGCAAACCCAGCCCAGGCTTATCTATAATAACAAGCTAAAGAGAAAAGGATAAGAAGTGACTGATCTGTGGACAAGAGTAAAGAACGGCATACAAAGGAAGTACACACTGCCTGGCACAAAAGAGTGTCATCTTCTAGCAACTGCAAGTAGTCTGGAAGGAAAGGATCACGTATGAAGTGAGGACACATGGAACCAAAACGTCAGGCAAAGGGCCCTATCGTAAGTGCTCGGCAGGCCACCGAAAGAGCTCAGGCTTTGTTCATTAGGTGCGGGGGGTTCCTGGAGAAGACTTCAGTGGGAAATGATACATTAGATACAAATTTTAGAAAAACACACTGTTACCGATTTGAGGAACATATCAAAGAACAGGAGACCACAGGCAGAGAGACTGTTCAGCAGGTCACTGACGTCTAGACAAAAATGGAGACAGCCTGAACAAAGTCAGTGAGGAGAACAAGAGGAAGCCCATTTTATGACACAGATAACAAGAAGAGGGATGTGGTGATCAGTTAAATCAGGACTTTGTGATAAATAAAGAAACCTACATAAATTGAAGGGTTTTAATTTAAATACTGGAGTGAATGGTTCTTAACCCAATTGCTCACGCAGATCTACAGCCCCAAGCAGCAGACGTGTGCAGTTTTATCTTCTGTCACAACTTTCCATTTAAGAAACCGTTACAGCCTTTATCTTCTTCATAATTGAAGCACATNGGGGCGGTGGGGGTGGGGGGTGCTCCTGGAGAAGACTTCAGTGGGAAATGATACATTAGATACAAATTTTAGAAAAACACACTGTTACCGATTTGAGGAACATATCAAAGAACAGGAGACCACAGGCAGAGAGACTGTTCAGCAGGTCACTGACGTCTAGACAAAAATGGAGACAGCCTGAACAAAGTCAGTGAGGAGAACAAGAGGAAGCCCATTTTATGACACAGATAACAAGAAGAGGGATGTGGTGATCAGTTAAATCAGGACTTTGTGATAAATAAAGAAACCTACATAAATTGAAGGGTTTTAATTTAAATACTGGAGTGAATGGTTCTTAACCCAATTGCTCACGCAGATCTACAGCCCCAAGCAGCAGACGTGTGCAGTTTTATCTTCTGTCACAACTTTCCATTTAAGAAACCGTTACAGCCTTTATCTTCTTCATAATTGAAGCACATTTTCATTCCCAGTTTCCTGAATCACACAACCTTGTTGTTGTGTCTCTTCTCAACAGAAGAGTCTGTGATTACTTAGGGATGTTGCCTTTCTTCTCAATTATTTTCTAAGAAACTGTTAACTGTTCCAGGATAAAATGTTGCACAGCTTGTGTACTGGGAAATCTTTACCCTGTTATAGCTTTCTACACTATACACTGCATTTTCATGAAAAGTTTCTGTTTGAATTCCCTGTGAGATGGGAAGGAATTGAATTTCCTATTTTCACATATGGAAAAGGAAACTTCCAGAGAATCTGTGTCATTTCTGTTCAAACAGGGACCAGAACCCAGGTCAGGCTGGTTTTCTGAAAAGGTGGGCGTTGGTCACCATGACTCCTGCCTCTAGCAGCCATGCCTGAATTTTACTGACCAGCAGCAAAGTCACTAGCATGTGCCCTGTAATTAAACACGAAGTTTTATTTTTTCAAATGTATAAGGAACCAACAACTGTCAGGATTTGGGGAAGCTAAGGCTCAAGCCGGTTGCTGTTAAGTAAGCATTCATCTGGTCACTTGAATTTCCTCCTCACCCTCCTGAGACATTATGCGTGATTGGATCCAGGCAGTTTGCATAATGCAGTGCATCAGCTAATTGCTCCTCTGCTTACGATAAGTACAATTGGCTACACTGGTTGGAAACCCAACCCAGGGAATAGGCTATGAAATTGGTATTGAAGCTTTGGCAGTGGACTGGCTGATCAGGATACTGAATGAAAAGCTGAAACACAAAACACAGCTTGTTTTGTTTGGTTCGGTTTTTTTTAACAGTAATTTCTAGTGGCGGAGACAGATGTTTCTTGAAGTGGCAAGAGATTTGCGAAGCAGAACGTTATAGCACTTACTGTAATTGCTTTATTAATATTGTATGTGTTTATGGCTTCTATCTGTTGGCTTGTGGCACCTCTTATTTTAAATGACTTTAGGTTTCCTGATGACTGGCAGTTAATCTTTACTCCAGAGATCCTTTGAGTCCCATATTCAGCTTTGTTCCTGCATAGTGAATTATTTCATATGAAGTCACATTTTCGTTTGCTTTTATTATACTTAGAAGCCCTCAGGGGGCACTGGAACACCATCAGAGATGGCAGTCCAGTATCTGCCAAGGAACCTCTAGTCTGCAGAGATATAAACAACCAGATGCAAGCCCATCCTTGTGAAAGAAATGACCTAGGACATCCTTAGCCAAGTGTCCGAGCTTAACATCAGCTACCATATCAGGTGAACGGTCTAAGAAATTTTAGTCCAGAGTCTTGAAAATACTGGATTCATTTGGGAGGGTCAAGTTTGTAACAGGCATAGTCTAAATAACCTCTTTTTTGGCGCATGGTTTACTCTGCTTGGAAAAGCAGGGACGGTATATTGATTCTCTTTTAGTGTGTGACCAAAAAAAAAAAAAAAAAAAAAAAAAGGGG
>SJYX01000743.1:283979-294962 GCA_006410675.1 Oreotragus oreotragus | reverse complement strand
ATATTTTTTTATGTAGAAAAAAAAAAAAAAAAAAAAAAAAAAAGCGGGGAGGAAAAGGAATTGATAAGGACCAACAAATGCAAGTTAAATTTGGAGGTGATATTTTCAGAGAAGGCTGGTTGTTTTGCTCAATAGCTATTGCATTTCCTCTCTTCCCTTCCCAGGCCCACCTGAGCGGCTCTGAGTGGGCCCTGCATCTTCTCTCGGCGGGCTTCTGCTGTTTTCTGTGCTTGCTCACTGGGCTTTCCTGGGTGAGGAGGGAAAGGGGAATCCTTTGGGGTGTTTTCCTCTGAGTTTCATGGCTGACATCATTATTGTTGCAATTTGATTTAGAACTGCCCCTAATGGATCTGTGTGTTCAGTGCGGGCCCCACTCAAACAAAGGCCATAAAGGGTGCAAGGAAAGAGCAGCAGAGTTACAGAAAGATTCAGATTATCAAGTCCTTTCCAAGAGCTGCTAGGACCTCCTTATAACACCAACCTGCGCGGAGGATGAAGCGGGGCATGATGTCCTTCGCGTAAGACCAACCGGCGCAGAGGACGGAGCGGGGCAGTGTGTCCTCCGAGTAACACCAACCTGCGCAGAGGATGGAGCAGGGCATGGTTTCCTCCATGTAACGCCAACCTGCGCGGAGGACGGAGCAGGGCATGGTTTCCGCCACGTAACACCAACCTGCGCGGAGGACGGAGCAGGGCATGGTGTCCTCCGCGTTCGGTGCCATGTTGTGACAGTCATTCCTTTGTGAGTCCTTTTGCAAAGACTCACAACAGGAAGCTTCCAGACTCACTGGTGAAAAAGCAGCAGCTTTCTTTGATTCATGTCTCTAGGAAGAAGCCTGCTCAATATTTAATTTTAATCTAACATGTCACACTTTTTCCATGCCAAGAACTAACCCTCCAGTTATGCATAATTCATCGTAGTGGACAGGACTGACAACAGCGCTCCTGCAGCGGATGCTGTTGAGAGGGCTGTGCGGTAGCCAGCACTGTCACCTTCCCGCAGACTTTCAGAAAGAGGCATTTTTAAAACCAATCAACATATACAGAAATTATTTGATGCAGAGAAGAAAACACAAAAATGGAGTAAAAGCATGTAGATCTTTTTTTAAATACACTGCACGAAGCATAAGTAAGTGCAGCTTAGAGCTAACCACTGCTCAGAGCTAAGCTTTCTGTGCTTCAGTTTCTCCATCTGTCCCAAGGGCCCTTTAAATAACGTGTGTGAGACAGATTCTAGAATAACTCAAAGATATACTTCCATGATGCTCCACTATTGTTACCTTTCAGTTGTAACTAGTAAGAAATTGCGTCAGCCTTCTCATGGTGAAAAAATATAAAATGATAAGAATTAACTGGCGCCAACATGCAACCCTCACAACTACAGTCACAGCTGTTTTATCTTCAACAATCATCATTCCTCGCCCCTCGCCTCCAAATCTAACTCCTCTCCTTAAAAAAAGACATTAATGCTACTTTGTTAATAAAAATAAAGAGTCAAATAAGGATACATATCTATAGAAGTGACATTTCTGTAGGTAAGATAATACCATCTTGCAGGTAAACAAAGATGCTTTATAAAGGCCAGGTTACCACATAATATTATTAAAATACTGCCATTCCCTCAAGCTGTTCCACAGCACAACCAATCTGACGCATTAACATACTGCATAGTGAAAAGGCTGCACTTGCAAAATCCCCAGATTTTGTTTCCTTTAAAATATTGTGTACAAAAAAAAAAGTCATATTCAAGACATTGCTTATCCACAACATCCCTGAAGTGCTTTGACAGCTATGAGACTTTTTTTAAGTAACAGAGCCATGTATACATGCATTTGTTCCTCCTTAATGGGTATTCTTTTTGTATCACTTACCAGCATTTAATTTCACTTTTCCTTATGCTTAGTTCTTAACGTTGTACATTTTGTGTGAGTGTGTGTGGTAACAAACTTTCCAAATGGATACTTCTGAGAGGAAGCTACTTTATCTTATCTGTATATTACATCTGATGCCTTCCTGGTGCACAGTTCAATTCAGTTCAGTTCAGTCGCTCAGTCGTGTCTGACTCTTTGTGACCCCATGAATCGCAGCACGCCAGGCCTCCCTGTCCATCACCAACTCCCAGAGTTCAGTCAGACTCACGTCCATCGAGTCAGTGATGNACATCTGATGCCTTCCTGGTGCACAGTTCAATTCAGTTCAGTTCAGTCGCTCAGTCGTGTCTGACTCTTTGTGACCCCATGAATCGCAGCACGCCAGGCCTCCCTGTCCATCACCAACTCCCAGAGTTCAGTCAGACTCACGTCCATCGAGTCAGTGATGCCATCCAGCCATCTCATCCTCTGTCGTCCCCTTCTCCTCCTGCCCCCAATCCCTCCCAGCATCAGGGTCTTTTCCAATAAGTCAACTCTTCGCATGAGGTGGCCAAAGTACTGACGGTGTCTTAAACTGCTTCCTTTAAAAAAAAATAAAAAAAGAACAAGAAGCTCAGGTTGGCATTCTGTGATGACCTAGAGGGCTGGGCTTGAGTAAACTCTGGGAGTTGGTGATGGACAGGGAGGCCTGGTGTGCTGCAGTCCGCAGGGTGGCAATGAGTTGGACGTGACTAAGAGGGGTGGGATGTGGGGTGCATGGGAGGGAGGCTCACAAGGGAGGGTATACATGTATACTTGTAGCTGATTCATGCTGTTGTGCAGCAGAAATTAACACAACATTGTAAAGCAATTATACTCCAATTTAAAAAAAAGAAAGAAAAAGAAAAAAACGAGGGGAGGGTAGTGAAGGAAGGAAGGAAGGAGAGAGAGAAAGAACCTCATGGATATTTTCCCTCCAATTTCTCATTTTCTTCAAATCCAAGATGTGCAATTCTCAAGAATATTATGTTCCCTGGGTTGATCAGTATTCTCTTTCAATAAAACCACAGGACATAGCTGTTGGGCACAGAAACTAAATGTCATGAATTCAGTGCCTGCTACTTGGCAGGAAACTCTGGCTGCATGCTTTTTATGTAATGTTTTTTTCACCTTCACTCCTTTATTGTGCTTTTTTTCAACAAAAGTTAGTAATAACGAGCACATTTACACACCGCAGTTAATGATTATAATAGTATAAAGTAAGAGGATAAATACTTATTAACACAAAAAAATACAGTATAACCCTGCAATGAATAGAAAAACTTATTTCAGCAGTTAATGAAAACATGGATACATTTGACAGAATTACTTAGGGGAAGAAAATCGCTTACATGCCTCCTGGGGTCAAATTAACTGGGTGTGTATGTGTTTAATCCTTTCAGGACTATAAAATATAATTGTTGTAAACTGCCAGCCTCCTTGCCTCCTACCCAAGTCTGAGTAGGCACCCCCTAGTTCTGTCTTACCTTTCAGGAGCTAATCTGAGTTTCTCTTCCCAAGAAGCACCACCATTTCTGCAGGAAAGGAGGCTAATAATGCCTTCCTGGGAAATCCTATATTCTGTTCCCTGGGGTTAATTGTTGATCGAATAACAGACAGTCAGAGCAGTAGCCACTTGGATGAAGAAGGAGGAAGGTGGGGAGCCATAGATAGAATAGGGGGAAAAAAGGATACTTTCAAAAACATTCCAAAAATTATCAAAGTTAATTTTTCTTTATTAATTAGCACTTTTATGTCTTTTGATATTGCACTCTGTTAACTTGATGGCCCAGACTAATAAAATTAAATATTTAAATACATATTAATTAATGTTCTTTCTACAATCACCTCATTCTTTGTTAATCTAGGCATTAGCAAATAACTTTCCCCAGTATATATGGAATATATATCCCCAAGGAGAAGGCACTCATCACATATATAGAGCCAGTCTATCAAGCCTTGGATGAGTAAAATAATCTTAAAGACATTAGCAAGTAATTGAATAAAATTAGTAAAGGAGCAGTCTAGGGTTAGGATCAATCCTTTCTGATTAGAAATGTCATGAAAGTGAAGAAATTCTCTTGAGACAATTCACTTATGATGGAAATTTTTTCTATAATTTTTGCAAGTTGAGATGAATCACTTAATTACTCTGGCTCTCAACTAAATCATAGCATCCATAAAAGAGCACAGCTGGGCAAAGTGGCAACAACTCTAGAGTTACTTGATTTATATAATGTTAAAAACTTGTGGGTATCGTAACTAAAAGATGTGTGTATATATATATCCTCCAATGTTCTCTGCAACACTATTTATAATAGCTGGGACATGGAAGCAACCTAGATATCAACAGATGAGTGGATAAGGAAATTGTGGTACATACACACAGTGGAATATTACTCAGCTATAAAAAGGAATGCATTTGAGTCCATTCTAATGAGGAGGATGAACCTAGAGCCTATTATACCGTGTGAACTAAGTCAGAAAAAGACAAATATTGTATATTAACACACGTGTATGGCATCTAGAAAGATAGTACTGGCTATCCTATGAGCAGGGCAGCAAAGGAGAAACAGAAATAGAGAATGAACTTTTGGACATGGTAAGGGAAGGAGAGTGTGGGTGATTTGAGAGAATAGCATTGAAACACACATATCACTGTATGTAAAACAGATGGTCAGTGGGAGTTTGCTGTATGACACTGGAAACCCAAAGCCAGTGCTCTGGACCTGGGGAAAGAGGTGGGAGCGGGCTACAAGAGGAAGGGGGCATAGGTATAGACCTATGTCTGACTCATGTTAAAGTAAGGCAAAAACCATCACAATACTGTAATTATCCTACAATTAAAATGTAAACAATAAAAAAAAGAAAAAGAAAACATTTGTGGTTATTAGCAAAAAACGAAGATTTCAGAATATGAGGACATGAATAGATCATCTTAGATTTCTTGATAACATAAACCTTAGCAATGTAGATTTCAGTAAGTTGTGTGCAGAAATATGTGGGATTTTACTGCCAGAGAATCTAAAAACATCCCTAAGAAAGGATGGGAGACACCAAATATTTCAAGCAATCACAGAGCAGAATAAAAGGGAAACAACTCAAGGAACTGTGTCTCTTGGAAGCAGATATGAAAAGGGAATTTGGGGACAAGATGTTTAACAAGGGAGAAGTGGGGGACGATGTCCATCAGCGACCGGAAGGAGCAGGAAGCAGGTGTGGGTAAGGAAGGGCATCAGGTGATAGTGCTGATCTGACCCTTGCGGAAGGAAAGCGGGGAGGGGACAGAAGAGGGCAAAGTTGCTGGAGGCAAATTCTCCACCAGCCCAAACAGGAACTACAGACGGAAAACTGATTAACCATGTCCTGCCAAAATGGTCAGGTTCTAGAATCCCCCTGCCACCACATGCTCAGACACTGGCTGGGGACTTCCCGGAAAGTTTGAAGTCTTGATCCAAAGCAGAGGTGATGATGTCTCACTGTGGATTTGATTTGCATTTCCCTGATGATCAATGATGCTTAGCACCTTTTTATGTACCTGTTGGCCATTTGTATGTCTGTTTTGGAGAAGGACGGCTATTATCAAAAAACTCAAAAGACAACAAGCATTAGTGAGGATGTGGAGAAAAGAAAACAGTTGTACTCTGTTGATGGGAACAGAAAGTGGTGTAGCTACTATGGAAGACAGTGTGAGGATCCTCAAAAAATTACAAATAGAATTACGTCTGGGTATATATTCAAGGGGATTGAAATCAGGATCTAGAAGAGATATATTCCCATGTTTGTTATAAATTATTCACAATAGCCATGGAAACAACCTAACTATCCATAACTGCACAGTGCAAATTACTTTTCAATTTAATACCATTTCAGTCTTTCATTTTTCTCTATTGTATCTTATTAAATATTGAATTATACTGTATGTGAGGTATGAGTGCATCTTTTCAAGTACAGATATAAGCACATGGCTTTTTATTGCCACTGAATAGAATTCAATTTTTTTTTCTATGCACCAGTGCAATATTGTAATGTGTTATTTGACTATCTTAAGAAAACACCACAGATTATTATATCTACATAATTTTAATTGATAATTAAATTGAATGATTTTACAATGATATTATCAACTTATTTGCATGGAAAACTTATCATTTAAAATAAAGAGTGGAAACGGTAAAATTAGTATTGTAACTGAAGCAATAAATAAAAAAGAAGAATATTTGCCACAAATATACTAAATGCAAAGTGAAATCTGTTGGGGCAAAAAGAAGAGCTGTTTGTTATATAAAATTTTTACAAATAAGATACATGACTCTATGCCTTTGCTAAAACCTATTCAGAGTGGATGTTTCAGTGAGGGTACTTTTCCATAAGATTAACATTTAAATCAGTCCACTTGCATAAAGCACACCGTTCTCCCATAATGTGGGTGGCCCTCATTCAATCAGTTAAAGGCCTGAATAGAATAAGAGACTGACCTCCCTTGAGCAAAAAGGAATTTTCCAGCAGATGGCCTTCAGACTTGAACTACAACATCTGCTCTTCCCTGGGTCTCCAGCCTGCCAGGCCACCCTGTGGATCTCAGTCTTGCCAGTCTCCATAATTACATGAGCCAATTCCTTAAACAAATCTTTTATATACACTTCCTGTTGGTTCTGTTTCTCTGGATAACCCTGACTAGGGTACACTGCAACTCATACCACCACCGAGCAGGCAAGCCCCG
Source organism: Oreotragus oreotragus (assembly GCA_006410675.1). NCBI lineage: Eukaryota > Metazoa > Chordata > Mammalia > Artiodactyla > Bovidae > Oreotragus > Oreotragus oreotragus. Next base: position 288,350 of record SJYX01000743.1, on the reverse strand, counting down.
TTGCCCGCTCTATCATACAGTCCCATGTCTGACCAGAGCAGGAATCTAAGAACTTTCATTTCCTGCCCTTGGACTCTTCTTTGATGCCTCTGTTTCTGAGAATGACTAATTCTAATAACTGACATCCTCAGAGATTGTCAACTTGGGTCCCCACAAAAAGACAGTTCAAGGTTAACCCTTGGGAAGCACAGAGGTGAAGGGGCAGAAACCACCTGTTGAGTATTCCATCTTCCTGTCATTGATCCTCTTCCTGGCCTTGTGGTGATGCTGAAAGACAAAAAGCGAATGAGAGCTGGGAACTTCATGTCACTCCCCTCTATCTAGGCAAGATGAAGATATTCATCAATCACAAATAAGTGCTTTTCTGGGTTGAATTCGTTACAAGCATTCATTACAATCCGTTTCCCACTTCTGTTATTCATTTAATTTAAAGTGGATAGAATAGGACTTCCCTGGGGGCTCAGTGACTGAGATTCTATGCTCCCAGCAGAGGGGACCTAGGTTTGATCCCTGATCAGGGAGCTAGATCCCACATGCAGCAACTAAGACCTGGCACAGGCAAATAAATCAAGTGAATGGAATAGTTTTTCATTGTTTCTTCTCTGAAACACTCAAGCAACAAAGGTTTCCTCAATTTGAGGCCTTTAATTGACATGTCCTTGGCTGAAGAAGGCACAGATCCTCAGAAACATCTGTGCCTGGTTCAATGGGATTCTGTTCCTCACTGCCCTCCAGATCAGCCCTCACACAGGAAGATTATCCCAGAGACAGCTGAGGTAGAAGGCAGCTGGTGAACGATGTAGAGAAATATCACCTTGGGTGTTCTGAAATACCTTAGAAAGACAAATTGCCACTGATTAACGGTGTTTGGGATTTTCCCTGGAAATTCTACCACACCTGGGAAGATAGTCAGTGAATTCTGCATGGGAGTCTCCAGCTCCACTCTGACCTCTTCCCTGCCCAACTTTTTCCCCTAGAAGGATGGTGTCGAATTACTTTCTGAGAGTTTTTATTCAAGTGTCTTTCGGCTCCTGGGAACTGTTCCAAATTAAAGGAGACTAAAGAAACATTTTAAGTAAAGGATCCAAAATATGTGATCCTTAATCGTATTTTGAACTGGAGGGAAAACATGCTGCAAAGGTCATTGCTGGGTGGGTGAACTGATAATACTGAAATAAAGGTGGTAGATAAGACAGAGCAAATAGGACAAACTATAAACAATAAATGGATCTGGATACTGTCTTTACTAGTCTTGTAAATTTCTGTAAGTTTCAAACTGATTCCTAATGAATGGTATTAAGGGTCCACTGATCATTCCTGCTGAGTTTTAACAATGTGTGTTTGAGATACACACATTGATGCCCACAGCTGTCACTACCACATCCGACTCCTCAAAGTGAGAAATTCAAACTTTTTGAAAAAAGTATTTATTTATTTTTGGTGGTGCTGGGTCTTCATTGCTACGCACAGGCTTTCTCTAGTTGCGAGCGGTGTGGACCGCTCTCTAGTTGTGCGTGGGCTTCTCCTTGCTGTGGCTTCTCTCATTGCAGAGCTTGGCCTCTGGAGTTCAGGTTTCAGTGACTGTGGTACCCTGGCTTAGATGCCCTGCAGCATGTGGACTCTTCCCTAAAGAGGGGTGGAATCCATATCCTTGTACTGGCAGGCAGATTCTTAACCACTGGACCACCAGGGAAGTCCAGAGATTGCAACTTTAAAGGAGCTTTATTAGACTCTGACTCAGATAAAAACACCAAGACATGATTACAACTATGGTTCTAACATTTTCAACATGGATAAAAATTACTGGAAAATGCAAATAAAGAGAAATACATACATGTAAACATACAAAAAATAAAAGAATCATGTTAATATGATTTTAACCTTTGCCCTGTAACATACCTGCAGTGTGGCCTGGGAAAAGTCATTTAACTGCTTTCTCTCTCAGTTCCTTTATCTGGAAAATAGAGATAAAAATCCTTTGTCACAGAAATAGACTTATGATTAAGAATACTAACAGAACCAATAGAAGATTTTCTGGACCTAAAATGCCTCTATTCAGAAGATTCCAATTTTTCTAAATGCACCTGGCGTAGTTCCTAGTCCAACAGTACATGCGACACAGTCCTACAAGCCGATAGATTGATTCTCCTCAACCAGATAAAGTGCTCCATTATTCATATTTTTGCATGTTGATATCACTACCTCGTAATGCTGGTCTACTGAGGACCAATTCCAGGCAAACGTCCCCCACTTCAGCCTTTTATGCGATCCTCCTGAGAGTTCTTTCCCCTCAGCCTTTCTCTTCCACTAAAACCCACTATCGTGTTAGCAGGTTTCACTTCATTTCTATATCTCTTCAAAGTGTTTCTACACTGGGGTAAAGCTGCCACACGTTCACTTTACCATGCCTCCTGTGACTTGTGGAACATCTCCCTTTTAATCTCTAGTTGTCATTTTCTACCAACAGAAACATTTTGCTTCCAGCCTCTTACAGAAGAGAAATAAATATTCAGGTAGAGGTATCCACGGCTGTGCCCTCTGTGCATCACTGTATGTATCTAAAAAGAAATCTACCTCTAGAAAAAAGTCTATATTGCATGGAGAGTATGAACTGTTATTTGAAAACTGCAGCCAGCCAAACCCGGGGGGATGAAGGGTGTGTTTCACTAAATTCTTGAAATTCCCAGTTTGAAAGCTTAAACCAATGAAACAGAAGGCTTTATCATGTATTCCAATGCAAAATATTATTAAACAATTTTTATTAAAAAGGAAAGAATACAAAAGTTTTGGCACTTTTGCTTACGCAGTTTCAAATGCATACTAAAATACTGACATTTTTAACATAAGTTTCTTTTAAAGTAATTTTTTGCCTGAAACCCAATGTTTTCCCAGGTGTTGCTTTAAAGAAATCCTATAGACAGCATTTCAGGGTTTCATATAATAAAATCACATTCGAGAATCAAGAAAAACTGCAAGTCATTCATGGCATAACTGAAGATAAAATGATAACCAATATTTCTGCTCTCTGCCTACGTTCCCCCAAAGAGAAAATAATTATCTTTATTTCTAGGGAGTCAGACAAGGGACTTCTGGAATGAAACATATGGATTACAAAAATATACATTAGACTTAGGACAGAACCTACGGGGTAAATTAGATTAAGGATTTAATATAATACAGAACTGAGTCCTAAAGGTGGTTTGTCCATGGCTCCGCAGTCAGAAACAGCACCTCCACAACCACCTTGGTCGCCGTGCTCCCTGCCTTGTCCTGTTTCATGGTCCTGCACATCCTACCAGTCCTATAGTCCTCTCTCCAATATCCCTCCCCTTTCATAAGGCCCCCGAAGGCCTTCCTAGACAGGATGCTTCAGAATAACATCTTTAAAGTCTTTATTTCCACCCTAGTTGATTTCCTTTTGTAATATTAAGACTCTCTTCAGTTCTAACAGAAATACCCCATTTTTTTGTTTACTGAAATGCAGTTTGATAGCCTTCACATCACTTCCTTTTTTTCTTTTACCTCCTTAGCCTTATTCATGATCAATGTAAAGAAATAGAGGAAAACAACAGAATAGGAAAGACTAGAGATCTCTTCAAGAAAATTAGAGATACCAAGGGAACATTTCATGCAAAGATGGGCTCGATAAAGGACAGAAATGGTATGGACCTAACAGAGGCAGAAGATATTAAGAAGAGATGGCAAGAATACACAGAAGAACTGTACAAAAAGGATCTTCACTACCCAGATAATCACGATGGTGTGATCACTCATCTAGAACCAGACATCTTGGAATGTGAAGTCAAGTGGACCTTAGAAAGCATCACTATGAACAAAGCTAGTGGAAGTGATGGAATTCCAGTAGAGCTATTTCAAATCCTGAAGGATGATGCTGTGAAAGTGCTACACTCAGTATGCCAGCAAATTTGGAAAACTCAGCAGCGGCCACAGGACTGGAAAAGGTCAGTTTTCATTCTAATCCCAAAGAAAGGTAATGCCAAAGAATGCTGAAACTACTGCACAATTGCACTCATCTCACATGATAGTAAAGTAATGCTCAAAATTCTCCAAGCTAGGCTTCAGCAATACATGAACCATGAACTTCCTGAGGTTCAAGCTGGTTTTAGAAAAGGCAGAGGAACCAGAGATCAAATTGCCAACATCCGCTGGATCATCGAAAAAGCAAGAGAGTTCCAGAAAAACATCTATTTCTGCTTTATTGACTATACCAAAGCCTTTGACTGTGTGGATCACAATCAACTGTGGAAAATTCTGAGAGAGATGGGAATACCAGACCACCTAACCTGCCACTTGAGAAATCTGTATGCAGGTCAGGAAGCAACAGTTAGAACTGGACATGGAACAACAGAC
>SJYX01000743.1:253884-283268 GCA_006410675.1 Oreotragus oreotragus | reverse complement strand
ACTGAAGAATTGATGCTTTTGAACTGTGGTGTTGGAGAAGACTCTTGAGAGTCCCTTGGACTGCAAGGAGATCCAACCAGTCCATTCTGAAGGAGATCAGCCCTGGGTGTTCTTTGGAAGGAATGATGCTAAAGCTAAAACTCCAGTACTTTGGCCACCTCATGCGAAAAGTTGACTCATTGGAAAAGACTTTGATGCTGGGAGGGATTGGGGGCAGAAGAAGGGGACGACCTAGGATGAGATGGCTGGATGACATCACTGACTCGATGGACGTGAGTCTGAGTGAACTCCGGAGATGGTGATGAACAGGGAGGCCTGGCGTGCTGCGATTCATGGGGTCGCAAAGAGTCGGACACAATTGAGTGACTGAACTGAACTGAACTCGTCCAACATTATTCAACTACTGCTGAATAAGAGGAAACTTGACAGATGTAGAGGATGTAAAGTTAGACCAAGTTCCTGCCAGAAAGAGCCCCCAGAGTTCTTTGAATTATTTCTACTGTCATTATTGAGGCTATCTACCAATTTGCAATTCTCTTGTTTCTTCCTGATTTTTTTTCTATTTGACATGAACACTGGGTGACATTTGTTTACATGAGTACTAATATTGCCTGCTCATCTATCCATCAGTTCATTCCTCTACCTGTCCATCCATTTATCCCATCAGCTAAAGATACCATTCTGTTGCCGAAGGCACCAACCTGCCTGATTTATTAGTTGGCCTAGCATAGGCATGTTGAATTATATCACCTACTTCTCATAATGAATGGGCTTTTGTCCATAGGGGAAATAGTTTAGAGTTATGTAAGATGAAAATCTGTAATACAGTGGTTTTTACTCTTGTCCCCTCAGGATGATCATTTTGTTAAGGTTCTTCCTCTGTCATTTTTTAAGCTATAAAATGACATTTAAAAATAGTACCATATAATCAAAACTTCTCAAAATACCAGAAAAGAATCAGTAAACCTCTGGAAACCTGAGTCTTCATGTTCTTAATGGTTAGTCTCTTAATTAACAGCTTAGAGATCCCACCTGCTGTCAAAATAATTGTGCCATCTTTTCAGTTAATTTTTATATGACCTCAAAAGCCTCCCATTTTTTTCCTTCTTGGAGATTAACTTTAGTTTTTCATACTACTTTTCTCATAAAGTGTTTCAATACACATTCTAACTCAAAGGAAAACTGGAGAAAAAAAAGAAAAAAGAGTATTTTCTTTGTTAAAATACAAGAGCCTTCTTGACAGGGAGGGGCTCTGAAATAAAGAGGACAGCCTTGTTAAAACTTTGAGCTGTGCTTGAACACATCCTACAATGTTTAAATTGTCTGTTCCGGGAATAAATTATAAGCTTGGTAGTTTAAAGCCAACTCCCATTGACTAATAAAATGGAAAATACTGGAGTAGGCCAGATACTAGTTTTCAGTGAACAACTTCTCCATGAATTGCAATGAGAAATGTTCAGTACAAGTGACAGTAAACAAAAGTTAGATTTAAAAAATGCCTGGAGGATATGTGATTCATGAGAATTACAGAATTTGTTTCTGCTTCCCAATAAAGATGATTAATAAATTATAAGCACATCAAATGTAGCTGCTGATACAATAATAAATATTGATATAAAACAAAACTCAGAATCTTCTTTTGCTGCCTGAATCTTTCAGTCCAGTCTGGCAGCTCTATGTTACTCAGACTTTACTAAGGGAAATCTTTTCTTTTTTTTTCTTCAGATTAAACAGCAATAATAGAAAGCATTGTGTCTAACAAGGCACTGCAGTTCGCATGAGAGTAATAGTAGTCTCCGGTAGATAAGGCTTTATATAATGCTAAGTCCCCAAAGGTCAAACAATTGATACCTCTAAAATAAGCAATCATATTACAATAGCAATAAAATAAGGTGAGCTTATATGCTTTCATTCTTGGTGTTTCATGTAAACCATAAAATTTAAGAACCTATTTCTACTTTTCTTCACAAAACAATAATATCTGATCTTTAATTTTCAACTGGTTATTCCTACTCTTTGCTTTCCTCCTCAAAGTTCTTCCATTCTGAAAACTCCATGAAAAATATTTTGTGTGTGTGATTGGCTTTGAATGTCACTATACACTAAAATCTGGAAAGTGATATGTAAGAGGACCCCCAGTCTGGAAATTGGAAAATCTCCACTCTGGTTCAACACTTGCCTTGCATTAGCTGTGAGGCCAAGGGGAATTCACTTCTCATCTCTGTACTTCTGTTTCCACTTATGACATAAGAAAATTGGCCTGGATGGCTGATACAATTCCTCCCAACTATAAATTGTGACTTAGGGAGCTCAGCTTTGCATATCCAAGAAAATAGACTAGTTTGAATCCATCCTATCTTTTACTTTTTTAAAGCTTACATTAGTTTCAGAGTGACTTCCTGGAGAAAACTAAAAATGGAGTGAGACATGTTCTAGCTTTTTGTACTAGGTCTTTATCCCATCTTCCTGACTGAGCCTGGTACAAAAGAGAATGTTTTTGAATCACCTTTGCAAACTGCAGTTACTCTTTCTTCCATCCATCCTCAATTATGCCAGGCCATTTTCTTTAACACGGTTCTCCTTTTATCATTCTTTGATATCCAGTCTTTGCATACTCCCTGGTTGCTATCACTTCAAATCTAAGTATTCTCATCCACCCGAGGGACCTTCACTATCAACATCTACCATCCTCCTCACACACCTTTTATCACAAGTTCCCACTGCTCTCAGCAGCTAATCACTTCTCCCCACAGCCACTGATGTCACACCTTCATTCATATTATTATGCATTTCTTCATTCATCTAGCTCACATTCCGATAGCATTTTTGGCAAAGATGGAAATGTTCTGTGCTGTCCAATTAGGTAACCACCAGGCACAAATGATTATTGAGCACATGAAGTGTGGTGAGTCAACTGTGAACCTGACTTTTATTTCTTTTTAATTAATTTCTAATGGTCACATGTGGCTAGTGGTGAACATATTGACTAGCACAGCTCTAGATGATACTATGATGTGACATCTAGCTCCAATCCCACTTCTTGCAGGATAGGGCTCATTAAACTTACCTCCAAAACATGAAAAAGAATTCTCTAAACTCCATCCATTAGATTCTCTAATCTAATGGATCTGGGGTGTGATCTGGCCATGAATATTTTTGAAGGCTTCCAGACCATGCCAGGGGGCATCAAGTTTGGCCACTGCTGCTCCGTGAAACTCACTCAGGCTTCCCATGTCTCAGTATTTATTGCTGGATGTCTCTTAAACTCTGCACTATAGTCTGAATCATTCAAGTCAGCTTTTTATTGCCACTTTCAGTTTTTTAAGAAGCATCTTTCTCCTGTTTTGTCCACTAAATGTGCTCCCACTCATGACAGGTTCTGAACATATTTTTGATTATTGAACACTTTTTTACTTCATACACATAGCCTTGAAATGAGAAATATTTATAGTTATTGGATTTAATAAACCCTAAATGAGGGTTTCTATCCTGCCTGAAAATCATTATCATGTACTGTACTGAGTCTATTAATGAGACTTGTGTGCTAGATGGTACACTCCATGAGAGCAGAGGCCACAGCCCTTCAGCAGTGTACCTCTAATACCTAGTGCCTAGTCTGACACACAGAGGCACTGAATAAGGCATTGCTGAATGAGTCATTTAATGAAGTTCTTGAATGAATGCTTTTAACATCAGTATATTGTCTTATTCATGGAAAATGAGCATACAATCATCTGTACATTGAGGTGGTGTGTGTGTATGTGCATGCACATGAGTGTGTACAGCATGTGTACACACATGCATGAATGTATATACTTGCAGGCATGAGATATGTGGTGTGTATGTGGGTGTTTCAGATGCACAATCACTGTGAGCATCCATAAGAGGATCCGAAAGTTGCTGAGTATTCCAAAGGATCCCTTAGCACCTCTTGATTCTGCACAGCTGGTAGCTCTGCTCTCCATAGCTCCCGTCCTGGGAAATATGGTATTAATACTGAATGAACAGATGGTGCAGGGTGTGTTACTTAAGACAGTTTTGCCAGGAGGTAAATTTATGCTTTATAAATGTACTTCAAAACTATGCTATTTGATTTAATCACTTAATGCAAAGACAGCTGCATACTATATTTGCCTTAACTGCATTTATATGGGTTATCTGCCAATCTGTTAATTATAGTATTTTGAAAGGCTTCAGGAAAAAAAAAAGTAATTACACAGATTGGGAAAGGGGGAGGAACATTTTTGAAGCCTAAATTCAGACATTCATTCCCAGTGAACACAAACTTATTGAAGATTTAGAAACCTGTTAAGAAAGTGGGAGTAGATGTGATGGCTTTCCTTGGAAAGGGGCTTCTGTGCATGTTCTCACTCTGCATTAGCCACTGTGTGTAACTGCCTGGGAGATGGGAACTGTGTGATGTTCCAGCTGGGCAGAGCCCCAGCCCATTTGCCAAGGTCTTGGAACCACTGCTCAATTCTCTGAAATTGAAAAGAGGAGGAGGATGGTGATGAGGAGGAAGACCAAGATTAGGAGGAAAAGAGGGAGTAAGAGGGGGACGGGGAGAAGAGAGGGAAGAGGAAAAGGAGGGGGAGGGCAAAGATGGGGAGGAGGTTCAACTTTCATTGTAAACATGATTCTGCCCTTGCTTTTCTCATACTTTTCCACAATCTGCTTGCTCCCCGAGTTCTCTGTGCCTAAATCTTCTCTGCTAAACAGTTGCAGAAATGATTACACAGATTTAATTAATACTGTATCAGTGAAGAGGAATATTTCAAGTTTTAGTCTGACAACTTCCTTTTCTTGCCAAGGACTAAATGCCACATACTTGAAGAAGAAGTCTGGCCCCTTTCTCCTACCCTCTGGGGATTCATGTTCAATAATTTCATTGTCATTTTAAGAACAAGATTTCCTCTCTGTGGGCAATTGTACCAGGATGAAAGGACTGAATGGGATCCAGGCTGTAAATCAAAAAATTGGGGAAAGAGTATTACAGGTTATCTGGTCGACTTCTCTATTTTCACAGATGAGGAAACCAAAGACCCTTTGAACTGATTCAGTTTCCCAAACTAGTTAAGGAATAATGGGGCTTTGACCATGAACCCTCTTCTATCACTTTAAGCTCTTTTCATATACTCAGACTCTCTGTAAATTATAAAGTAACAGGAAGTAAACAGAAAGAGCAGAGAATTAATTTTCCTGTATTAGTCCATAGGCTGAACTGGCTGGAACTGTCTTTGGGCAAAATTTAAAAGCAGCAATAATAACAGTCACCATAACTATCTGCCTAGGACCTCCATGTTCCACAGCTACCGGCATCATTCACACCTGGAACACTGCCCCGTGGGCACTGCAGCCTGAGTGCTGCCTACTCTGTGCTAGGTATTTTCCAAACATCATTTCAATTAAAACTGCCAAAAATTGACAATGCAAATGTCATCTCCTGCACTTCACAGACAGTGCTCTCAGAGCCTGAGTAACTTGCTTAAGTCACACAGCTGATTTCTAGTAGAGTCTTATATTCAGACTTGGATTTACTGAATCAAAAAATACTATATTCACCATCCCAAGAAAATGTGTTTGTTTCTTGGCAAGCTCCTTTCAAATATTCCCATTAATTCTCTGAGGCCCTTTACTATATCTGTTTTCTCTAGCCTAGAGCCATTTAGTGGCTTGCTACTCCTAAGGGTACCCTCTGCACCACAGTTCAACAGATGGACATCTCACTTGCACAGCCAGGCTATATGCAATGTTCAACAAGCCTCAAGTGATGAACTGATACATGCTTAGACAAGGGCACCAAAGCACACATTGAGAATTCATCTCCTTTTTTTTGCTGTAAGTATACATTTCCATACAATCTTATCAATGCTGATACATAGGTGTCCATCTGACCTACTGGAGTAGAATTAGGTCAACTTCTTGTGTTAGGCAGAAGGAGAGGATAACACCAGACTGGCAGGTGAAGAAGAGTTAGAGGGGGGCAGGCCTGGCTTTTTGTATTTCTCAAATAATATTTAAATGAATATTGTACCTAATCTATGAAGAAGCTAGAAGGTACTTATTTCTTTAGTGGTCTCTAGTATTTGCATTTCCTTGAGATAAAAATTATGGACAATGCAATCTCTCTGAGCCTATACATCTCTGCTTTGAACCCATGCCATATATTAAAAACAAGTGTTTCACTGAAATTTTAAATGTATGCCTACAACCACAATCTTCATGTTTTAGGGCAATATAATTATCAATATTCTCTGGCTGCTCTGTTTCTTTTTGTAATATCTCAGATTTTTCAAAGAAATATTAATCATCTTTGAACGAAGCAACTTTATCATCTACCAGTTAAAAAAATGGTTTGATTTCTGGTGTATTATAAATATTGATATTTTATCAACAGTTATTTCTATAGCTTTTGAGATTGTCATATTTCCCTTTATTCCAAGGGTGAGCAACATTTTCTAGAAAGGACAATACAATATATATTTTTGGTTTTGTGAGCTATATTATCCTTGTTGCAACCAATCAACTCTGCTATTGTAGAATGGAAACAATTACAGACCATGGGTAAATGAGTGGGCATAACTGTTTCCCAATAAAACTTTATTAACAAAAAAAGGAAGTTCATGGATGAGAGACTAGCATTCCAAAATACGAAAAATTCTGGTTGATATTGAAGTACTTTATGTAACAGAGTTGAGTGTGAGAGAGAGAGTGTGTGTGTGTGTCTGTGTGGTTCTTTATAGTATAAAATTGCTTTCAGGAAAGTTGTGCAACTAGCCCAATTACCAATTTCTCTTCTTCCAAAGAAGGAATTCCTCCTAGGAAGTATATTGACTTTGGGGAATTCCAGCTGGTTAGATTCACAGCCCCACATAGAAAACCTAGGTGCCTCCTGGCATCCTTGTTTAACCAGTACAACTTCTCCCAATCCTTCTTCTGGATACTGTGATATAGAGTTTAAAAAAATCTCCTCCAGTTAGCAAAGATAAAATCTGTGTCTGCCATTATCCTTATTGCTTTGGAGTGATTACTGAAACAAAGGACCAACATTACCTTTATTCAATCATCTAACAAATGGAAGCCTTGTCTTTATAGATAATTTGTGTTTTTCTTAATTATATTTCACTTTATTTTTTAAAATGTAGAAAAAACACCAGGTCCACTCAAATAAAGTCATTTGCTTTGTCACCAAAAAAGCAAATTAATAGAAAAAAGATAAGTCTTTTCAACAAACAATGCTGGAACAATTGGCCATTCACATTGAAAATTATGAATTTAGACACAGATTTTATACTCCTCACAAAAAATAAATCAAAGTGGATCATAATCCTAAATGTAAGATGCAAAACTACAAACCTGCTAGAAGATAACACAGGAGTACCTCTAGGGGACCTTGGGTCTGACAATGAGTTTGTAGATACAACACCAAAAATATAAGAAAATATGCTAATTCATAAAAATTAAACATTTTTGCTCTGTGAAAGAGAATGACCAAGTAAAAGCACTCTAGACCAACCTGTGCATGCTAAGTCACTTCAGTTGTGTCCAGCTCTTTGTGATCCTATGGACTGTAGCCTGCCAGGCTCCCGCCCATGGGATTCCCCAGGCAAGAATATTAGAGTGCGTTGCCATACCCTCCTTCAGGGGATCTTCCTGACCCAGGGACTGGACCCAAGTCTCTTATGTCTCCTGCATTTGCAGGTTGGTTCTTTACCACCAGCACCACCTCGGACTGCTTAAACCCAGGATTGCTTAAAACCAAGACTGCTTAAAAGCAAGACTCTAAAGTTCAAGCTGATGTGTTAACTGATAAGTAACTATCTGTCAGAACCAAGCCCACCACTATTTTAAGAAAAACAACAAAATCAAACATTCAATTCTATATAAGCATGATCCATGTGAAAACTACAATGCTGAGTGTCCAATATACAGTAAAACAGTTACTAAACACGCAAAAGAACAAAACAATATAGACTCATTAAGAGGACAGCAGTCTTAAATATTCTAATAATATGACTTCAAAATACATGAAGCAAAAACTGATAAAACTATAAAGAAGAAGAGACAAAGCCATAATTTCAGTAAGAAATTGCAATAGCCTTCTCTCAAAGTTAAAAGAACATATAAATAGATCATCATCACTATAGATACAGAGGATCTTACACACTGTCAACCAACTTGACCTAATCAGCATTATAGACCATTCAAGCCTATGAGAATGGAATGTGAATTAATATTAGTTCACAGCCCAGCCAATCCACAAAGAAAACTCCAGGCTCAGATCACTTCACTGATAATTTCAACCAAATACTTAAGGAACAAATATTAACATTAAACATAAACTCTTTCAAAAAACTGAAAAGGAGAGAATATTCCCCAATTTATTTTATGAGAACTGCATTACTCTGCTATCAAAACATGAAGACTTTAATAAGAAAACTAGATGCTAATATCCCTCATGAATGCAGATGTAAAAATTCTAAACAAAATTTTAGCAAGTTGAGTCCAATAAAATATTAAAACTATAATACATTACAACCAAATTTGTTTTTTTTCTAGGAAGTCAGGGTTGGCTGAACATTTGGAAATAAAAATAAATGTATTTTAACATATTAATAAACTCAACAAAAATACCAATTTAAGGGAAACAAAAAGTCACTGAACAAAATCTAACATACCTGGTATATATTCCTAGAAAACTAGAAAAAAAGGAATTTACTCAACTGGATAAAAGGCATAAACAAAAAACTCACAGTTAATTTCATACTACATAGTGAAAAACTAAACACTTTGAAATAAGACAAAGATTTCTAGTCAGTATTATACTGGAGGTTCTAGCTAATGAAATAAATCATGAAAAATAAACTGAAACCATTCAGATTGGAAAGGAAAAATAAAAATCTTTTATTCATAGATGACATGATTTTCTAGATGTAAAAGCTAACAGAATCTACAAAGAATGCTGTCATCACTAATAAATGGTTCAGTAAGTTTGCACAACACAAGAACAATAAAACCAACTGTGTTTCTATATAACAGAAGCAAAAAACCAGAATTTGAAATTTAAAAAATACCAATTACAATAAGAATTTAAGAGCGATAAATCTAATAAAAGAGGCAAAAGACTTATACCCTGAAAAGTGCAAAAGATTGGTTAGAGAAACCAAAGAAATCTAAATAAAGAAGAAACAGACTTTGCTCATGGTTCAAAAGACTCAATGAGGTTAAAGGATCACTTCACCCCAAACTGATTTACATATTCAACATAACCCCGTTCAAAATCTTCAAAGACTTGTTTTTCAGAAATTAAAAATCTGATTCTAAAACTCTTATGGAAATGCAAAATTCCCAAAATAGCCAAAAGCATTTTGAAAATTAAGATCAGATTTGGAGGATTAACACTAACAAAGTTTAAAGTTTAATTTAAAGCTACAACAATAAAGACAGTGTGATATAAATGTAAAGACAGCAAAATAGATCAACAAAACATAAATAAGGCCACATGTAAATCAAAAAGTGCAAAGATAATTCAGTGGAGAAAGGACAGTCTTTTTAACAAAGGTGCTGAATCAACTGAATATAAATACACCAAAAAAAAAAAAAAAAGACAACTCATATTCATACCTCATCCAAAATATAAAAATTACATTAAAATTAACTGACAATAAATCACTGACCATAATATAAACTTATATCTAATAAGCATTTAGTAAATTAGAAAAAAATCTTTGTGACTTTGAGTTAGGTAAAGATTTTTAGATACACAGAAAAATGGATGACCCATAAAAGAACAAATTAATAGACTCCATCAAAATTAAAATTCTGCTTTTTGAAAGATATTGGGAAGAGTAGGAAAGGACAAATCTAAACTGGGAGGGAAATTACATATAAAATAAAGGATCTCTTAAAAATCATTATTAGAAAAATAAACATGCCATTTAAAAATCTGCATAAGAGATGTGGAGAGACACATCTAAGAAGACATACAAATAGAAATAAAATAGAAAATAAACACATGAAAAGTTGTCCAAATTGTTATTCATTAGGGAGATGTAAATTAAAACCACAATATAACATCACCACATGCCATTTAAATGACTACAATTAAAAAAGACTGATCATATCAAATTTTGGTGAGAATATCAACTCAAACTCAAACTCATGCTTTGATGGAGGGAATACAAATATTTCCCTTATGACCCAAGAATTCTATATAGGCCTTACCCAAGAGAAATAAAAGTGGTATATGGACACAAAAACTTTTTTAAGACTCTTCTTAGTATCTGTATTATTACAGTAGTTGAAAAGCTGAAACAAATGTCTATCCTAGTGGTATGAATCAGCAAACTGGACGTCTCAACAACGCACTACTACTCAGAAATGAACCACAAAAACATACAGTATATATCTCAGTGAGGGGCTGAGCAAAAGAAGTCAATACAAAGATAACACATACTTCGTGTAATTTTACTCATATGAAATTCTAATGCAGAAAAATTAATTGGTTGCACAGAGAGCAAGTCAGTGATTGTCTGTGACCAGGAGTGAACTTGCAAATGTGGAATCTGGATGAAAGGTGACACAACTGAGCTTTTGGAGATACTGGACATGATTGGAATGGAGACGTATCAAACATATTAAAGTCTACAGCTAAATCTGGTACATTTCACTGAATGTAAATTATACCTTNAGGAGACATTGAGAAGGCATTTATCTGAAAATTAAAGAGAGCCCTCAAGAGAAAACAACACTGCCAGCACCTTGATCTTGAATTTCTAGCCTCAAGAACTGTGAAAAAATAAATTTATGTTGTTTAAGCTACCTAGTCCGTGGTATTTTGTTATGGCAGCACTTACAGACTAATAGAAACAACATCTGGCCTCTTTTACCTTTATGGAGGCTTCAAAGAATATTTGATTTGTTCTCAAAAGTTTCAATAATTCATACCTTTTATAATGGTAAATAATAATTTTTATTTAAAGAAACAGTAGTGTAAGTTAAACTGTTAGGATTTAAAAGCAGTATATCTTTTCATACCATAGAAAAGACCTGGAGAAGAAGAGATCTGAAAAATGGGAAGGCAAGCAGGAAAATTTGCTATAGAGAAAGTCCCAGTTTTTTCTTTCTGATGCTAAGTGCAAACCTGATATATTTTCTATCTTGCACATACATATGAATAGCAGCAGAGCCACAGTCACAGCCTGAGGACCTCTGAAAGAAAATGTGTAGGGAGTCATTTACCCAGAAAGAAAATCACACACTCCCCAAAAAGGACATTAAAGAAATTGCAAATAGGCAAGCATATATTATTTATTTAACTCTAAGCTCTGTGGGATTTCTTTGGAAGGAATGATGCTAAAGCTGAAACTCCAGTACTTTGGCCACCTCATGTGAAGAGTTGACTCATTGGAAAAGACTCTGATGCTGGGAGGGATTGGGGGCAGGAGGAGAAGGGGACGACCGAGGATGAGATGGCTGGATGGCATCACGGACTCGATGGACGTGAGTCTGAGTGAATTCCGGGAGATGGTGATGGACAGGGAGGCCTGGCGTGCTGCGATTCATGGGGTCACAAAGAGTCGGACACGACTGAGCAACTGAACTGAACTGAAAAGGTGACTTCGGCTACAGTTCATCTTATCTCCGTGAAACATCCTGACCAGAATACCTATTCAACAGTGAATGGTGAATCTACATAATTTTCTGTACTTAATGTAATTGAATTCATCTTTATTTCAAAAAAAGAAAGGGCATCAAAGGAAAGTTTGAAAATAACCTTCTAGAGATGTACCAGCTTGTTTTCAAAACAATCATTTATATAACTGAGATTAAAATGCAACTGGCCGTTTCAGCTGAAGCAGATAAAAATCTGGGTTGCTGAAACTTGTTTAGCTGCTCCATAAAATAGCTGCAGTATCATTGGCACTTATTACGCATGAATCGTGTGCAACCTTCCTGTTTAAAGACACTAGCAGAACAGCTGCGTCCCGAGTTACAATGACGTGCTTGAGGGCAGCGTAAAGCCTGCAGGTGCAAGAAGGCTACGGGCTCATGCGATGCTTCCCATTACCAGCAATGACTCTCAGCTCGGCTTGTGCTTTCAAACCCTGATCTAGTCCAGCTCATACCGCTTTCCCTCCTTGGCACGGAACTACAGCTACAGTTTTGGAGAAAGCAAGAATGGAAGTTGACCTCAAAAGATGTGGCTTTGATTCTCACTCTTGCCCTTTTTTTTTCCCAGTGTTAAATATAGATAATTTTTTTATTTTATTTTTTTATTTTTAATTTTTTTGTATTTATTTATTTTTTTACACGAACTGTGTGACCTTAGATTGATAATTGATTTATCTGTTTTTTTTTTTTTTTAATTTTCTTCATCTGTAAAATGGAGATCACTGTTCCCATCACATGAGTGTTTTAAACATTCAATCTGTAATGAAATGAGGGAATTAGTCATCATAAGCTCTGAGTAAACAATGGTTGGATAGGAAATCAGAGTCTGGTGTAAAACGCTAAAACGTTGGAGGCCACTCAGAAATGATGCTACAGATACCAGGGGCTGACCAAACTACAAGCCTAGAAGAGGATTAACTGAAGGTTGCTCTCCAGGGCAGGCTGGTTCTCAAGTCCAACAGAGGAAATATTAGCAAAAAATTATGTAGATTCACCACAGGCTTCCACTTTTGGAAAAGTCACTTGACAAATGCAGGTCTTCATACCTGAAATACCAACGTTCTGCTTTAGGGTCTGAGCATTTGCAACCCACTCCAGTACTCTTGCCTGGAGAATCCCATGGAGGGAGGAGCCTGGTAGGCTTACAGTCCATGGGGTCGCAAAGAGTCGGACACGACTGAGCGATTTCACTTCTGAGGAGAACAAAGTCGCATATTTGAGGTTAACTTGGATTTTTTTTTTTTTTTTTAAGAAAGAAGTGTTAGAATCCATGGTGGCTGCCTCCCAAGAAATCTCGTTAAAAAGTAAGACTGGATTCTTTTGATATGTGTGTGCTGCTTCCTTGATATCATGTCCTCCTAGTTCCCTAAGGGCCAATGTAAACTGACCACTGCAGGAGTAATAGACTTACACGCCAAAGAGAAACTCAGCCTGAACCAGGACGATTTTTGTCTACAAAGCTCTTACTGCAAAGCCTTTCAGGAAGCTGCCTGTCAAGCCCTAGGCCACAACCAAAACTAAATCTTTTGCAAATTTACAAAGTGAATTTGTGCAGGAGGGACAAAGTACCAAAACTATATATGGGAGCTACCAAAAAAAAAAAGAAAAAAAAAAAACTCCTGCTGACAACACGCAGGGAATTTGGAGAAAATTTATCACTTAGGCCAGTAATTGACAACATTGTCTTTGAGACACTGCAGTTTGCTTGTAGTAATAGTCTTAAAGTTTGTTTTACAATGCTCTGCCACAATAACCCAATTCACTTTCACTGGAAAAAAATGTTTATCATGGAGCCCTTTTATGAGGAGATTGGGAAACTTTAACAAAAAATAACAAATACAAGTTTTTAAATTTATCCTAGAGTTAGCAATATTGAACATTTATTACTCAAGAAGCTATTAACTTCCATAAGGAAGGGCTAAGAGTTCCCAGCATGTTTGGAATTTAGATACAACCAACAGATGCTAATTTTTCTTGAACAAATTGAGTATCTGCTCTATGCCCAATACTGTGTAGGGGAATAAATAGTTGTCAAGAGTATAGGTGAAGGTTTAACCATACTTAATCAAATTTTCTAAGGAAATCTCATATTTCTCAAAAAATATTTCTCTATAGAATTCCATTCTTTAGCAAGTAAAACTATCAGTTCTGTAACTATGTTCACAGAAAAATTTAAATTAAAATTAAAATTTTAAGTATTTCTACTCCAAAGATCCTAGCTAAGTTTGTTTTATTTTTTCCCCTGCAGAGGAAATTTTATACACAAAATGTTGACAAATGCAGTGATGATCACTGATAGAAGTGGAAGCAGAAACCAGGGATATGATCTTAACTTATCAGTGATGTATTAAAACATAATCTTTTTTTATTGGATAAAACACAAAGTACTCACACAATCAGTTTCAACTTAAGTCAAAGAACAATTTCGACCAAATCTTTTGTTTTCCCAAAGATAAAAGCTTTTGTTAGAAGAGAGAAAGATAAAGAAAACTGAAAAATAAATTTGAAAAAGTCTTTTTTCTCTTCCAAATTCTAGCAATTATATGCAATGATAACATCAATGAAAATCTAGTCTTCTAATTTTCAAGTATTTTATGTGGCTATTATTTTATGTTCTTCATACAGAATTTCTTATTAAGAATACAAAGAGCTTGGCTATATCACTTTTATATTTTCTCACTTTAAGTTAGCTTTTCAGGAATGGAAGATTTCTTAAGAATTGACTTAAGAATTAACTAATTTAGTATTTTATATTAATTTTTTCAATAGCTACAGAAAAGCCTGTGGATATGCCCCCTCCTTTTTTTGCCCCAAGTATTTACTTAAAAATAGAGCTAATTTTAATAGAAACAAAAAGAATATAAGCACATCCTTAAATTTGGAAAAAGATGTATCTCATATTCTACTCGTATCTCAGATATGTTTCTAGAAAATGTTATGCTCCAGTATTTTAGAAAGAAGAAACAGCCCCCTTTCTGAAAAATGCATTTATCTATTCAGAAAGAGAAAGATGGGCTGAAGACAGAGTGGGGAAGGGGGTCTGAGGAACGGGGCAGCTAATGGAGATCAAAGTAGCATGGACTCTCCTGCCCTCTAGTGGCTGGATTCTGGGGAAAAAATTAAACTGTTGCATGGATTTCTTTTCTTCTCATGGGTTTTATTTTCTCTTGGAAATTTTAAACTAAATACAAAGGTGTTTAGCAATTGGCAACATTTTTTGGAGTATTAGAAACAGTCTGATTTTATTCCATCGGGCCTATTTATGATCTGGTCTGTATTTTTTCAGTCATTGAGGTAGCATTCCAAACACAAAGTCAGCACTTTGTAAAAGGCACCGGTGGAAACTCGTCCCAAGTTGTTCCTCAAATTCAATAGCATAGTTTCATAATCATCCACACGCTTTACTCAGTTATCTCCATTTCTCTTAAACATCTAACTTTTTCTAATACCTTGAAGCTTAAGAAGTAAGATAAGTCTGGCCCAGTGGTGTCACTGTTGCACCGTTATGTACATACATGAACCAGCGATGGTTGTCAAAACCAAAATATCTGATGTTCACATCGTGAGCCTCATATTTAGGTGTGGGTGTAAGGTTAGTTCATCTGTTACATTTATTATTGTATCTCTAAAAGCTGTATGCTAATCCTCGATGTATTTATCCTTAAATTTTCCCTTTAAATGGGACTGTACTTTCAAAAACTTACACTGAGATATCTTAATAGTGTTCATTGCTAATCTCAACCTGTCAATTTGTAATGCATTTCTATATATTGAATGAGCTATATAATCACATATGATTCCAACTGACTATACATGCACAAATGCTTTTAAACTTCTCAAAATATTAATTTACCACAAAATGGGTTTGTTCTATAACTTAATATTACAATCACTATCAAACAAACATAGACATTTAATCAAGCTTAGGCAGGACTCTTGGCTCAGTAGTAAACAGATTGATAATCAAAATATAATTTTGTTAGGACCTCCCTGGTGGTGCAGTGGCACGGGTCTTGAGTTTGATCTCTGGCAGGGAACTAGATCCCACGTGCCACAACTAAGAGTCTGCATGCTGCAGAGAAGATCAAAGATCCTGTGTGCTGCAACTAAGAGTCAGTGCAAATAAAATATATACATGCGTGTGTGCATGCTAAGTCGCTTCAGGTGTGTCCAACTCTGCAGTTTCATGGATTGTAGCCCAACAGGCTCCTCTGTCCACGGGGACTCTACAGGTAAGAACACTAGAGTGGGCTACCATGCTCTCCTCCAGAGGCTCTTTCTGACACAGGGACAGAACCCTCGTCTCTTATGTCTTCTTCATTGGTAGGCGGGCTCTTAACCAGCGGCACCACCTGGGAAGCCATATATTATATATATGTGTGTACGTACATATATATGTAATATTGCTTGTTTTTGTTTTTCTGTATCTGTCACAAAACTTAGTTGCTGGAAGGATAGTATACTGATGGGAGGTTTGCCTTATATTTTCATGGAGAATGTAGATGAAATAAATTAACACCAACTCATAGACATAATCTGAGAAACAACAAACCTCAACAGCAACTGAAAGCGTTGTTCACCTGCAGCTTACTTACCCCTGTCAAAGAAAGAGCCGAATCTGAACGATCTTCAGAGAGCATTCTACTAGAAATTTCTACATAGTGATGATGATGAAGTCTCATGGTTTAATGTCTGAACTTTTGAAAGTACAGCTCAATAAGTTAATGACAATAATCAGCTATGATCCATTCATCTTCTTGGCTCCAATTTTAAATGTACAAGATTAATACTTGGCTAATTCCCCTCAATGAAATTAATATGGGAAGATATTACTATTATAAATCATTTAAGTACTGAATTCTTTTAAAAAGAACTCAAATCACATTTAAATACTTGTGTTCAATGAAAAGAGACACTCATTGTCAGGAAACCTGAGTTTTAGTCCCAGTTTAACCATAGATTGCTGGTAATTTTGAAGATGGTTCCTCTATAATATCAGTGGATTAAATTCTTCTATAATTTAAAATTTTTAATCTTATGGAAAGTCAAGGATTTTCAGGCCTCTTATTTAGTATTCACTTTAGAATGACCCCATGCCAGATCTATAATATATGATCAAGGTTTTGGTCAAATTTAATAACCTAGAAAGATGTAGATATTAGAATACTAAAATATACCCATACATAAGAGCTCACCGAGGAAGAGCAGCCAACTTGGAAACATATTTGACTGTAAAAGGACTGGCTTGTACTCTACAACCTAATCTTCTAATATCAGCTAAATTACTTTGTTACAACTTTGTGGGCATGCCAAAAGCTGACCCAGTATTTCCCTGTCCAGATCCATGCTCTCTGTGTGCTGGACAGGCACAGAGGGTTTCCTTTTTACCACTCACAACTCAATTAATTTCTTAAACATAATAAACACATGCTCTCTAACTTCCTTGCTTTCAACTCCTTTCCAGTTCCTTTAGGAAAAAAAAATAAAATCTTTCTCTTTCAAAAAGAAAATGTAATATGGCCTGCTATATGATACATGTAATATTTCATGGGGAAAAAAAATTGATTCTGGCTGGATTGGTCCAGCCAGAAGCTTAAAATTTATTGGGGAAGAGAATATATGCCAAATGACTTTATTAGATCAAAGTCTGGTGAAGTAGAGATGTGCTTCCTTAAAATATATTCCTTGGAACTTCAGTCTCACCAGATATTTTTGGTCAGTTTGGTTTGGAAAATGGTATTCCACACTCAGTGAAGATTTACAATATATTGCTGTATTTGACATTCTGAGAAGCCTGACATAAAACAAATCTCTTTAACTGAGTTTAACCAATGATCCAACAAATTATTTTTAGACCATACACAATATTTTTTAGTAGGTAATATGTAACACTCAAAAAATTCTATGCCAGAGATAAATTTTTTTTTAAGTTTTACCTGTTTATTGCTACCAACCCCTCTCCATGGAGAATTCCATGGACAGAAGAGTGTGGCGGGTTACAGTCCATGGGTCAC
This sequence comes from Oreotragus oreotragus, assembly GCA_006410675.1. Classification (NCBI taxonomy): domain Eukaryota; kingdom Metazoa; phylum Chordata; class Mammalia; order Artiodactyla; family Bovidae; genus Oreotragus; species Oreotragus oreotragus. Next base: position 265,581 of record SJYX01000743.1, on the reverse strand, counting down.
AAAGAGTCGGACATGACTGAGCGACTAGCACCTTCGCCGTCACCCTCTGCCCCTCATCCCCTGCATGCGTGCCGCTCAGTCATGTAATCCCATGGACTGCTGCCCACCAGGCTCTTCTGTCCATGGACTTTCCCAGGCAAGGAAAATGGAGGGGGTTACCATTTCCTTCTCCACAGAGATGAAATTTTATGAGCATAAGAAGAAAGATGAGTTCTGATTAACAGTAACCAGTGTTCTAAGCATTGCCATGGGAACACTTTAACAAATACTAGCTCATTAAGGAGATAACTTGATGAAGAATAAGTGATTTGAGCTAGGTCTTGAAGAATGAATCCAGGGACAGGCTAAAGAAAAGGTTATTTCAGAAAAAGGTTAAGTGTTAATCGAATCATGGAGGCCAGGATATACCAATCATGTTTTGAAAATTATAAACAGAGTGAAAGGACCAGCACTTCTCTGAAACAGAACTGGAGAATCAGCTTGGAAAACTCGGGGCCAAGTTGTAGACCAAGCAAAGTGTGGACATGCTTCTACACTGCGGAACACCTAAGCTGCATCTGAGCAGAGTGGCATGATTGCACAACTAGTCCAAATGAGTAGTAGTGTCAGTGACACAGATGGGTCAGAAAACTCAAAAACACAGAAGCCTTACACTTGGAAGCAAAATCAGGACTCACAAAGAACCAGCGCATTTCACTTCCAGAGTTCTTGAGCACATCCAGGGTTTTCTTTGATCTCCACAAAAGTGTTTGACTTATCTTCCTCCTCTAACAAAGTCTGAATGTGAAAGTTGCTCAGTCCTGTCTGACTCTTTGAGATCTCATGGACTATACAGTCCATGGAATTCTCCAGGCCAAAATACTGGAGAGGGTAGCCTTTCCCTTCTCCAGNTCTTTGATCTCCACAAAAGTGTTTGACTTATCTTCCTCCTCTAACAAAGTCTGAATGTGAAAGTTGCTCAGTCCTGTCTGACTCTTTGAGATCTCATGGACTATACAGTCCATGGAATTCTCCAGGCCAAAATACTGGAGAGGGTAGCCTTTCCCTTCTCCAGGGATCTTCCCAACCCAGGGATAAAAGCCAGGTCTCCCTCTGCAGGGTTCTTTACCAGCTGAGCCACAGGGGAAGCCTCTTCAAACATCGGTATTTAGCACATACCAAACACTAGCTTTTCTATGTCCATTGTTTTAAAATTTAACAGAATACAACATAAGTAGACAATCTAGGGGCTTTCCTGGTAGCTCAGATGGTAAAGAAGCTGCCTGCAGTGCGGGAGATCTGGGTTTGATCTCTGGCTTGGGAACATCCCCTTGAGGAGGGGCATAGCAACCCACTCCAGCATTCTTGCCTGGAGAATCCCCATGGAGAGAGGAGCCTGGTGGGCTCCAGTCCATGGGGTTGGAAAGAGCTGGACATGGGTGTGCAACTCAGAACAGCACAATATAGACCAAGGACAAAGACAAGAACAATAAAAGGTCTTCCTAAGAGACAGGAAATGTGAAGTGAGGCTTTGAATCAAGGTCACACGAGCAGCCAAGATAACCGTTTTGACTGCTGATTGCAGAATGAAAGTAAACTCTTCCCCTCCTGGTCTCTGCTCAGGACACACCCTGACAAGACAGGGATAGACACCCTCGGTGATCACAGAGCCCTGCCCTGTCGGAGGGGAGTGCTACTAGGTTATATTTGAAGTTCAAGTAAGGGAAGTTTCTCCCCTAACTAACCAGTCTGTGCCCAGGCTAACCATTAGCTAGAGCAGTGGTAAGCCACGCTCCAAATGCTATTCTCAACCACCATCCTCTTCGTCTCCAATTATTCTCCTTCCACAAAATTCTGAAATGCCAGCCACTCAGGAGTTAGAGACACGCTTTGTATGGGGACTTCAGTGTTTGCTTGTGAGAAGCAGAAATGCCATGGTCCTTGCTCCCCTCTTACAGAACTTTGTAACTGATAACAATAGGCACTCTCCCTAGCCAGGGAGGAAGACGTTTCCCTCATGTCACCAAACCTACCCAAGTCCTTCAGTGCCCCTTCCTCCAGTTCCACGACCTGGAGTGTCTGTCAGAATCAGGGCACTGCTGCTGGATTCAAGCAAACTGTCAATGGGAGACATTCATTCAAGGACAAGAGGGTGCCACGTGCCTTCCCCGCAGCTTCTGGGTCCTTACATCAGGCGGTTCTTTCCCCTGCGTCCCACTTTAAGGCCTTGAATTCCTTCTGTTCCTTCTTCCTCAGCAGCTATATTCTGATATTGTTTTGGGAAATTAAAACACTGTGTATTAAGAACTTAAACTTCTTCCTCTAATACTTTTGCCAGCAGCTACTTTGAGAGTTTGCTTATATTTTACTGTGGGCTGAGGAGGGGGGAAAGTTGTTTTTTGTTTTCGTTTTTGTTTTTTAGGAGAGGAAAAGAAAGAAAGACAGGTGAGGGGCAGAAGGAGTGGAGTGAGAGCTATGCAGTTCATAGAAAAACAGGTATTCCTCAGTTCCAGATACAATCTCACTACATATTTGTGCTATACTTACTTAAGTCCACCTAACCTTCCCTATGCATTCTTCCAAGAAGACAGATTTCTTTTCTTTCTTCTTTTTATCTTGTTGCTTGCCATCATTTACGTATGTGTTGAAACCAGATAATGAGATGATTTTGCCAAGTGATCAGAGTTAGAGATCCAATTCATTTCCTATGGGCTACTCTGCATTTCCCTCCATGACAGTCAAGGAGTTTATGTAGAGTTTCTAGGTTAGCCAGGAGTCCTGGGTGAACCTGCGCTGCTTGCCAGATGTATGTGGCCATTCTGGACTGAAGACGGAGCAAAGAAACGGCACAGCACGTAGTATGGGAAAAGGACTAAGAAATGAGCAGGCGAGGGGATGGAATTTGCAATCCCTTCTTTGAGAGTGAAGATTGGAGTAAGATAGAGATCAGTCAAAAGATTTTAAGAAAGTTTAATGAGCATAAACCTAAAGCTCCATAAATGAAATGAATACTTCAGTCTCCTTTCAGTTATATATTTTAGTTGCCAGTCTGTGCTTCGTTGAATACAGCCCATTTATCACTAATTATAGTTCATCCACTGATCATGTTATGAAAATCAGCTTTAGACTTCAAGTCTACCATATAATATGTACAGGGAATCTGAAGAGGGCTGACAGGAAAGCGAAAGTGATCGAGAAGCTGATAAATAAGCTACGGACAGAAAAAACGGAGTTATCAGGGACTGCGCATTTTGCTATCAGAGAGTAAAGACAATGAGACTTCACGACACTGCCTGATTGCTTAACTTCCACAAGCTTCATTTCCTTCATTTGTCAAAAAGGTGTTGAGAGCACCTCTTCTAGATGAAGTACGACAATTCTGAGAATGAGCTGTGGTTCTTCAGTTCTTGTAGTAAAACAATGGGTTGGAACTGGGGTTCTCCCTGACTGACACAGCCAGATGGGCCTTTCCCTTCAGCTTATCTCGCAATGAGCTCTCTTAGTCTCCCTAACCAGAGTCCTTAAGCTTATGACACTCCTTGAGGAAATGTCTGCAGTCACTGCTCCTTCTCATTTTTTTTTTAATCCAAGACAAAGATGAAAAGATTTGCAGGAACTTAGCTCTTATCTATTTCTTTAAGAGAGACATCAAATCATCTTTGACAGTTGTGAAAAACACTGAAAAAAATCACAAGGACAGAAACAGTGTGGATATTACAAGGGAACTGCTCCAATGGGCATAAATATTTTCACTAAAAGGAGAGGGTTTTTTGGTGGAGGGAGAAGGGAAGACTGGGGAAGATCCTACAGAGGCTGTCCTGACAGTCACTGAACCTCTAATCATCTATTTCCAGGAGACCTTCACTGTCTAGAGAGTTCATGCAGAACACAGGTGAAAAAAAAAATATATATTGGGCTAAAGAGTACTCTGGTTATCAACTCTTACGTCATTTATCAAACATTACATCTATAACTCTAGGTGTTGAGTAGTTTGTTAATACTTTGATTATACTTCAAGCCAAATCTACACTCTATAAAACTAAAATATCTAGATTATGGCTTTACTTCACGTTTTCATCATGCCACCTCTAAGGATGCTTCTCAGAGGACCTCAGATGGTTCACAGACTAAAGTACAGAGGACATATTCTCTGCAGGGTATCAACTAGTACCACTGGAATAGACTATTCTGATTATCATCAGTACTACCGAAGGTAGAAGTCAAAGAGATAAACAAGGCCTTAGTACTAATATTTATGAAGATTTACTGTTGTACTCAGGTTGATATATTGTGGAAAGTGGGCTTGATTAAATAAGATACATATAATATATTCTTTTTTATAATAAACACTATCTTGGGGAGTAACTTCAATTGAGCAAGAAGAAGTAACTTTTCTTCAAGAACATTCCAGAAAGGTTAAAACCATTCTGCCAGCTTCTACCTTGATACCAAGCATTCCTACGGAAACTATCCATTGGCCCTAAGTTTCAGCAATATCCGCAGGAGCAAACAGCAGCAGCATTCTGCCCTTCAACCCCTTGAAACTTTGTGTAATTTTCCTATTTCCTCAGAGAGTGAAAAATATCCATGATTTATCACCATTCTCTTCAGTTCAGTTCAGTTCAGTCACTTAGTCGTGTCTGACTCTTTGCGACCCCATGAATTGCAGCACGCCAGGCCTCCCTGTCCATCACCAACTCCCAGAGTTTACCCAAACTCATGTCCATCAAGTCGGTGATGCCATCCAGCCTTCTCGTCCTCCATCGTCCCCTTCTCCTCCTTCCCGCAATTCCTCCCAGCATCAGGGTCTTTTCCAATGAGTCAGTACTTCATATGAGGTGGCCAAAGTACTGGAGTTTCAGCATCAGCATCAGTCCTTCCAAGAAACACCTAGGACTGATCTCTTTTAGGAGAGACTGGCTGGATATCCTTGCAGTCCAAGGGACTCAAGAGTCTTCTCCAACACCACAGTTCAAAAGCATCAATTCTTCAGCGCTCAGCTTTCTTCACAGTCCAAATCTTACATCCATACATGACCACTGGAAAAACCACAGCCTTCACTAGACGACCTTTGCTGGCAAAGTCAAAGTTAAATAAAGTTTGAAAAGAAGGAAAAGAGAAAAAAGTTGCAGAAGATGCAAACTAGCATTGAGCCCACTGGCATTATTTTTGGTTTCATTTACCTTGATCTGGTCGAGTCTGTTTCAAAATTATTCTATCATTCATTTATTTGTAGTTACTAAGTACTTATAAAGGTCTTATTATTTACTTATATGTAGTATGTGAGATTTTGTAAATTCTGCTTTTTCCAAAGTGTAATTGACCTTGTTCTTTTGTTTTCCATTGACTCTGAGGAAGAAAATAATTAACTTTCATATTCAATAGTAGAAATTTTATAATAGTCTTGGGGCTAAAGATCTCCTTTTCTCTAAATAAACTTTTTCTTTCTTCCTGCCTTCCTTCTTTCCCTCCCTCACCTCTCTCTACACTGCTGAGTAAGCTAATATTATTTCCCTCACCTCTGCATGGGATAACACTTCTAAGAGGGGACTAGAGAAAAGATATTGTATGACAACCCTAGAAAGCATTCATCATAGTCCTCCTTTTAGCAATGAGGACACTGAAGTTCAGAGAAGTCACCTCCTGGCACAAGGTAACATGGCAACTAAAGAGCCTCTTGATAAAGGTGAAAGAGGAGAGTGAAAAACTGACTTAGAACTCAACATTCAAAAAACTAAGATCATGGCATCTGGTCCCATCACTTCATGGCAAATAGATGGGGAAACAGTGGAAACAGTGACAGACTTTATTTTCTTGGGCTACAAAATCACTACAGATGGTTACTAAAGCCATGAAATTAAAAGACGCTTGCTCCTTGGAACAAAAGCTGTGACAAACCTAGTCAGCATATTAAAAAGCAGAGACATTACAATACCAACACAGGCTGCTCTAGCCAGAGCTGTAGCTTTTCCAGTGGTCATGTATGGATGTGAGAGCTGGACCATAAAGAAGGCTGAGCGCTGAAGAACTGATGCCTTTGAACTGTGGTGTTAGAGAAGACTCTTGAGAGTCCCTTGAACTGCAAGGAGATGAAACCAGTCAATCCTAAAGGAAATCAGTCCTGAATATTCATTGGAAGGACAGATACTGAAGCTGAAGTTCCAATACTTTGGCTACCTGATGCGAAGAACTGACTCATTGGAAAAGACCCTGATGCTGGGAAAGATTGGAAGCAGGAGGAAAACGGGACAACAGAGGATGAGATGGTTGGATGGTATCATCGACTCAACGGACATAAGTTTGAGCAAGCTCCAGGAGTTGGTGATGGACAGAGAAGCCTGGAGTGCTGCAGTCCATGGGATCACAAAGAGTCAGACATGACTGAGCTACTTAACTGAACTGAATAAAGCCCATAAGGTACAAAATTTAAAGCAACATGATGTAACTATCTGCTGTAAATGGTTATGTTCAAGACACATTAATGGTGGAAAGAACATGCTTGGGAATAAGTGTGGGTTTGTGCTTTAATGGATTTATCATTATCAATTAAAAAAATTACATAACACAAATTTTAAATACATACACCACCTAATACTTTTATAAAAGAGTGGCATATATAATTGCTTCATTCATTAATAAAGCATTGTATGAGTAGGAACATTTCTAGAGCTATTTAACAAGAAAATGACAAAACATATTATTTTGACAGGACTGGTCAATTTGATAACTTTTAAACAAAAAAGTCATAAATGTGTGGTTTAGCTAATATATAATAACAATGATCTATGCTTTGAGATATTTCAAATCCTAAAAGATGATGCTGTGAAAGTGCTGCACTCAATATGTCAGCAAATTTGGAAAACTCAGCAGTTGCCACAGGACTGGAAAATGACAGTTTCATTCCAATCTCTAAGAAAAGAAATGCCAAAGAGTGCTCAAACTACCAAACAATTACACTCATCTCACATGCTAGTAAACTAATGCTCAAAATTCTCCAAGCTAGGCTTCAACAATACGTGAACCGTGAACTTCCAGATGTTCAAGCTGCATTTAGAAAAGGCAGAGGAACCAGAGATCAAATTGCCAACATCCGCTGGATCATGGAAAAAGCAAGAGTTCCAGGAAAACATCTATTTCTGCTTTAGTGAATATGCCAAAGCCTTCTGACTGTGTGGATCACAATAAACTGTGGACACTTCTGAAAGAGATGGGAATACCAGACCACCTGACCTGCCTCTTGAGAAATCTGTATGCAGGTCAGGAAGCCACAGTTAGAACTGGACATGGAACAACAGACTGGTTCCAAATAGGAAAAGGAGTATGTCAAGGCTGTATATTGTCACCCTGCTTATTTAACTTATATGCAGAGTACATCATGAGGAACACTGGGCTGGAAGAAGCACAAGCTGGAATCAAGATTGCCAGGAGAAATATCAATAACCTCAGATATGCAGATGACACCACCCTTATGGCAGAAGTGAAGAGGAGCTAAAAAGCCTCTTGATGAAAGTGAAAGAGGAGAGCGAAAAAGCTGGCTTAAAGCTCAACATTCAGAAAACCAAGATCATGGCATCTGGTCCCATCACTTCATGGCAAATAGATGGGGGAAACAGTGAAAACAGTGGCTAACTTTATTTTTTGAGGCTCCAATATCACTGCAGATGGTGATTGCTGCCATGAAATTAAAAGATGCTTACTCCTCGGAAGGAAAGCTATGACTAATCTAGATAGCGTATTAAAAAGCAGAGATATTACTTTTCCCACAGTCCTTATGGCAGAAAGCAAAGAAAAACTAAGGAGCCTCTTGATGAAAGTGAAAGAGGAGAGTGAAAATGTGGCCTGATAACTCAACATTCAGAAAACTAAGATCATGGCATCCAGTGCCATCACTTCATGGCAAATAGATGGGGAATCAGTGGAAACAGTGTCAAACTTTATTTTGGCGGTGGCGGTGGGGGGCGGGGTGGTTCCAAAATCAGTGCAGATTGTGACTGCAGCCACCAAATTAAAAGACACTTGCTCCTTGGAAGAAAAGTTATGACCAACCTAGACAGCATATTAAAAAGCAGAGACATTACTTTTCCAACAAAGGTCCTTCTAGTCAAAGCTATGGTTTTTCCAGTAGTCGTGAATGGATGTAAGAGTTGGACTATAAAGAAAGGTGAGCGCCAAAGAATTGATGCTTTGTCAACTGTGGTGTTGGAGAAGACTCTTGAGAGTCCCTTGGACTGCAAGGAGATCTAACCAGTACATCCTAAAGGAGATCAGTCCTGAATATTCATTGGAAAGACTGATGTTGAAGTTGAAACGCCAATACTTTGGCCACTTGATGTGAAGAACTGACTTATTTGAAAAGACCCTGATGCTGGGAAAGATTGAAGATGGAATGAGAAGGGGATGACAGAGGATGAGATGGTTGGATGGCATCACTGACTCAATGGACACGAGTTGAGTAAACTCCAGGAGTTGGTGATGGACAGGGAGGCCTGGTGTGCTGCAGTCTTTTGGGTCGCAAAGAGTCGGACACGACTGAGTGACTGAACTGAACTGAACTCAGTGACTTCAGAAGGGCCACCAAACTCATGGGAGACAATATGGCATAATTACACTCATACTCTTGGGGAGATGATCCATTATAGTAGTTTCTACTTCTGTTGCTTATACTGTTGACTTTCAACTTTGTGTCTTCAGTCTGGACCTATCCCGTCAACAACAGACAGGACAAACCCATTCTCAGATCTCAGCTCTGCCACTTAGTAGCAGTGCGACCTTGGCTAATGTGCCCTGAGCCTCAATGTCTTGCATGACTCATAGGGCTGATGTAAGAATTTCAATGTGATAATCTATGCAAAGCCCTTAGTATAGTTCTTGCCATAGAGGGAGTAGAATTAACAAATAAAATGAATACTTATGAAATATTTTCTAAAATGCATATTTGAAAATAAAAAAGATGAATTCTTCAGCCATGTTTGGTTGAGGCTGGACATGGCATCTTCAGATGTAAAAATAGCAAGATCTCAGAATCAGCAAAGGAATAAGAGATTCTTTGGGGCTATAAAGTATCTCATGGGGGACTTGGAGTCTTGTCCATATTCTCAGTTTAGACGCCCCTCTACATGATCTCTAGAAGAAGAAATGAGTCTTCCTCTGACTCCAGCTATGTCTGAAGCTATTCACCTCCACACTCCTTGCACATCTTGACTCAGCTCACCCATGACTCTTTGCCATATTGACCATTCTGTCTCAAGAGAATCTCTAAGAAGGATCCTCCCAGAAGATGTTTTGAGTCTAACTTTGCTGGACTTCCATCTGGAGGGAGAAATAACTGACTACTACATCCAGTGGCCAGGAAGGCCCCAAGAGCTCAGCAGGTAAAGAATCTCCCTGCGATGCAGGAGACATAGGAGAAGCAGGTTCAATCCCTAGGTCAGGAAGATCCCCTGGATGAGGAAATGGCAAGCCACTCCAGTATTCTTGCCTGGAGAATTCCATGGACAGAAAAGACTGGAAAGCTACAGTCCATGGGATCACAAAGAGTTGGTCACTGAGCACACACAGACCACAAGCCCAGTGGCCACTGGTGAGAGCTCAGAATCATTAGGATGTGGCCTTGAAGGGATGGGACATGGAGGTGGTGACACCTCAGCATGGTGGCTCTCAACCTGGAGCCTGCATCCAAATCACATGGAGTTCTTGTGAAAACACTCATTATTGATATCCACCTCCAAAGTTTCTGATTCAGTAGGTCTGGACTAGCACCTCAGTATGTGCATTTCTGACAAGTTCCCAGGTGATATGCTGTGGCTGGGGAGTCTAGGGACACACTTTGAGAACCACTGCTCTAGTCCAACCTTCATATAATCATCCCTAAGCCTGAGAACTGGATTCAATAGGTCTGGGACCCAACCAGGAATCTCAGTTTTAAGCCAACACTCTAGATGGTCCCAATGCAGGTGTTCTATGGACCGACTACACTTTGTGATGCCTGGTATTTGTGATCTCAGAACTTATTCCTTGAGATACTGGTTGAGTAAGTTCTATGGTACAACCCAAAGATCCATGTGTGGAACAAGTTTTCAAGTAGTTCTGATGCACAGTCAAGTTGAAAGCCATCGGTTTATCCTGTCACCAGTTAACCAGACTGATGGGGCACAACCAGAAGATGTAAAGAGAAGGGATGTCCACATTAGTAGTGAGAGTTTGCATGAAAAAGGCCTTTGAGATAACTCCTCTTGAGAATAAGGACCACTGTGTAGGCAGAGGTAGTGGGGAGGAGGATGTAAAGTAGCTTCAAGGCCCAAGAAAGTCCTGGCAACTTTTAGTCACTTGGGCAAGGAACTGCTCGGATAGCAGTATGGGAAGGCCAACTCCTATTCATCCTTCAAGACCCTACTCTGAAGCATCTATTGCCTGACACTGACCTTAGAGGCTTCCCTAGGGTCAATCAATCCCTAGGTGTCTTTTGAATCACCCCTTATAAGACAATTCTAAGAGCCGGGATGAGGAGGAACCTCAGAGATCGTGCACCTGGCTTCCCCCCATGGCATTAGGGATGTGGAGACTGAGGCCCAGAGAGAGAAATCAACAAAGAGGATAATAAAAGACCACACCCCTACCAGAAAAGGGGTCCCAGACATGATCTACTAATAGAAGCTAGGGATGGTGCTAAGCATTTTATATCCATTATCTCATGTAATAATCACAAGAATCTCATTAACTAAGCACTACTGTTATCCACATTACACCCTGAGACCTAGAGAGGTTTTTTCACCTGGGTGTATGTGTGTACTTGAGTAGCTTGCTAACAGAGCATGAGCTGGAGAAAGCAATAGCCAAGTAAACACTATCAGCCCCTTGATTGGTCACAGCAGTGAATTCCAGCCACTGTAACAAATGTGTTTGATGAGGAGGATCATGACAGGGGCCTGGGGAGGAAAGGGGACAAAATGGCTGCCTATGTGCTAATGGCACATGTGCAGTAATTAGGAGAAGCGGGCAGCTCTTCATGAGGAGGAGGCTTTCCTCTGCCCAGACTGTTGGGAAGAGGGAGGGACGTGCATTTGGGACAGGGCTATGTAACAGGGGAGTCCAGGGGCCCAAGCAACAAGTTGGCAATGATGCATTTTAGAGGTGGGGCCTTCAAGACAGCTCAGAAGAACTGAACCAGAGTTGAGCTCAACTCTGTCTAAAGCAAGAACATCTGCTTTTCATCTTCAAATCAGTGGGCTTCATGATTTACTGCACCTCCGAATGGCCTGGAGTGCTAGTTGTAAATATAGATCCCAGGGCCAAACTCACAGACGTTCAGATCCAGAGTGTCCCAGGTAGGGTTCAACAACCTCCTCCAGGGGATTTTGCTACAGCTGGTCCATGGCTCATAAGTTGAAATTTACTATCTTGGACATTCTAACAGAGTAACACCATTCACAGGCCACAAAACAGTGGTCATCATGGACATCCACATAAAGAGTAGACACATTTTCCCTTGCACCCTGCACCCTGATGTCTTCAGCCTGGTCACCGGTTCACTGTTCACTAGAAGGGGGCTGTGTCTCAGAGTCTTCAGAAATACTTACTCTATCCAAAGGCCCCGACTCATGGACTTTTCCCTTAAAAAAAAAAAACAAATTATTTGGAGCTCTGCTTGATCATTGCTGCAATGCAGGCTTTCTCTAGTTGCAGTGAGCAGGGGCTATTCTTCTTTGCTGTGTGTGGGCT